>CAUYPK010126571.1:0-31781 GCA_963574355.1 Loris lydekkerianus | reverse complement strand
ATCCCAACCACCACGAGAAAACACCGCCACCCACACCAAAAAAAAAAAAAAAAAAAAAAAAAAAAAAAAAAGCCTGATGTCTGATGTCCTCCCCCTACACAACAGAGGGTTCACACAGAGGCTCTGCAGCCCCTTCCAGCTCTGAAATCCTGCATTTTCTTCCAGGAAGTAGCTGCTTGTACACAGCTTGCCTTCTCAGATTGCCAGGAAGCAGGGAACCATAGGGGAAAACCCCAGCCACATAGGGGCTTCTGTGGCCCCATGGTCCCACCCAAATGCCTTCCCTTCTGCACCCTTGGGACCTCTCCTGGGTCCCCAACTTCCTCTCCTTACCCCGCAGCAGCCTGGATGAAAGAGCGAACCTCACCTGGGGTGATGCACTATTGCGGTAAGGTGGGGCGGGGGACACCTGGGGGGCAGGGAGCTGCCTCTGAAGTTGGGGGTGGGAGGTGGCCATAGCTCACCACCACTCACTGCCCTTTCCCTGCTGTCCAGCTTCGACCAGCGAGGAGAGCTGGACTGACAACGAGGTGGACTCATCCTGCTCAGGGCAGCCTATCCACCTGTGGCAGTTCCTCAAGGAGCTGCTGCTCAAGCCCCACAGCTACGGCCGTTTCATCAGATGGCTCAACAAGGAGAAGGGTGAGCAGACTGCCCTGCAGGGCACTGGTGGGTGAGGGGCACTGTGGTAGTGGGGGCCCCTGCCAGGCCTAGGCACAGGGAAGGTGGGGGCTGTGTAGAGAGGTGAAGCTGCTCACCTTTGCCCTGAAGGCCAAACAAGCCACTCTCTTGGGACCGCCCTGCATCTGTCTGCAATCTGTTTCTACATCTATCTCCCTGCTAGACTATCACATTTAGGATCCTTAGCACCACACAGTGACTGGAACATAGTAGGGGCTTAAACTACTTGCTGAGAGTGAGACACAATCTTTGCCCTCAAAACATTATAGCTTCACTAGAAAGACTAATCATGTCAAACCAGAAAGATAATACAAGCTGCATATGTGATATTAAAGTATCTAGTGGCCACATTAAACAATTTTTCAAATGGGTAAATTTAATTTTAATTATACATTTATCTACTCTAACAATATAACATTATTATTATTTCAACATATAATATGAAAAATTAATTATTATAATTATAATTATAAATTATTTTACTAAGTCTTAGAAACCTAGTATGTAATTTATACTTGTAACACATCTCCATTCAGACTAAAGCCGCATTTCGAGTCATGTATGGCTGGTGGCTTCTGTATTGGACAATACAGGGCTTGGGGCATGTGTCTGTGTGTAGAAAGGCTAGAAGCCAAGAAACCTGGGTCCTAGGCCCTATCCTGCCATAGTAATTGTAGGTGCCTGGACTGTAGTCTTCATTTTTTTTTTTGAAAGAGAGTCTCAATTGGTCACCCTCGGTAGAGTGCCGTTGCATCTTAACTCACAGCAACCTCAAACTCTTGGGCTCAAGTGATTCTCTTGCCTCAGCCTCCCAAGTAGCTGGGGCTACAGGCGCCCAGCACAACACTTGGCTGTTTTTAGAGACAGGGTCTCACTATTGCTCAGTCTGATCTCAAACCTCCAACAGGACTTAGGCAATCCACCTGCCTCAGCCTCCCAAGTGCTGGGATTATAGGCATGAACCACTATGCTCGGCCTACAGTCTTCTTATCTATAACATGGACTAGATTCATTCACCCAACAGACCTTCACTGAACACCATTCTGGTTCCACACTCACTCAGCCAACTTTACCGACAATTATAGTGTTCTAAAGGTCTGGGGAGGGCTCAGCAACACTCCAGTCTTGAGGGACCTCCAGCATGTAGGAGAAATAGTAATGAAATGAACTGGTGTGATGGGGTAGGAAGGAGGGATCAGAAGGACTCTATGGAGGAGGATTAGACAGCTGGGGGTGAGGGAGGAAATGTCTGCACACTGGCTTGTTAAGTGCAGTAGCCCGGTGTGCATTTGACACAGAGAGTGAGCCAGTGTGTAGAGACAGTCTGATGATGGTGTTCTAGGAAAGGGAGATCAGGGGGGGCATGTGGTCTGGAGGAGGCATGCTGGCCTATGCCTTGGCAGGAGGGTTTAGAATGTGAATGGAGGGTATTACCAATGTAATAACTAATCCCAAGGGGCACTTTCTTAGGCTCCACTCTAAAAATTCTTTTCTGTAACAACTCAACAACCCGCAGTGGTCACTACAATCCCCTCTCATAGACAGAAAAAGAAGCCTCAGACAGGTTCTAAAGGTAGCAAATGGCAGAGCCAGAACTCAATCCCAGTTGGCCTGGCTCCAAATCTATTCTCCTTCCATCACCTCATCTTTATTAACCATGCCAGAAAGGGCTGTGTGGGCTGAAATGTCTGGGAATGGCAAAGAGGTAATTTCAGGCTTGGAACTACAAGGACACAGGTGGTGGGTGTGCGGGATGATCTTGTCAAATGAGTTGCAGACACTACTGTGAGCTGTGCAAGGCTTTGGGCTGCACAGGGCTTTGCTGCATAGCAAGAACAGGGCTGGCAAGGGCCTGCAGAGCCCTTAGGAACCCACTAAGGTACATAGGCCCACCAGGTTTGTGACTCCAAAGTATTCTCTACCATTTAGTGGGGTCTGTGGCACAAGCTTTGCAACAAATTTCTATAACCCTCACCGTGGGAGTAGGTATTATGGTCCTCACAGCCTGGCCCCTGCCTGAGCCGAGAGAGGTCTTGACACTGGTTCACTTGGTTCTCCATGAGACTGACTTCTTCACCTGGGTCTTTCTCCTTCCTGCTGCCCCCACTCGCACCACTGGCTCTCCCTGGGCCTTCCTGCTCCCCCAGGCATCTTCAAAATTGAAGACTCTGCCCAGGTGGCTCGGCTGTGGGGCATCCGCAAGAACCGTCCTGCCATGAACTACGACAAGCTGAGCCGCTCCATCCGCCAGTATTACAAGAAGGGCATCATCCGGAAGCCGGACATCTCCCAGCGCCTCGTCTACCAATTTGTGCACCCCATCTGAGGCTGTGGGCCAGGCCCAAGGCCTGGAACCTGCTGTGCCCAGGCCTTTGGCCTGCCTGCCCCTGCCTGGGCTGGACCCTGTGCTGGGGGATAATGGGTAGTCTGCTGGCATTCCCAAGTCCAAGGTCAGGGAGGGGGTGGCCACTGCTCCCAGGGGTTTAAGTGGGCTCTCTGGAGCCCAGGGACCCTAGGGTGGAGTGCTTCCTCCTCAGGCCTGACTACTCACATGTCCAGTCTTTTGGAGGGTGGAGGAAGACAGGGCCGTTCTTGGTGTTCACCACTCTCTAGGGAAGAACCTCCTTCCAAAGGCCTGTGACCCTGGAATTTCCAGAGCAGAGCCTACAGAATGGCAGTGACTGGCAAGGCCACTCTTTGCTACATCCTCCTGCCTCCTATTGTGCACCAATGGTGCCAGGAGATGTCTGCACTAGTGAGTTGGGGAGCCAGGTGTGCCTTCAGGTATGGGTAATAAAGATATTAGAGAACTGACTCTTCCCCAATGTCTGTGCAATGAATGGCCCAGCCTGGAGGCCATCAGTGATCAAGAGTGATTGTGGTCACAGGAGCTGGTCAAGGGAGGCTTCCTGAAGGAGGTGGCATTGAGCTGAGCATAAAAGGAAAGGAGTAATCAGCAGAAGCTGTGGGAGAGAGGCAGTGAGTCCTCAAAGCCCAGGAGGGGCTAGAACAGCCACCTCATCTTCCCTACCCTGGTTTGACTGAGAGTAGGGAGGAAGGGCTGGGACTGAGGAGGGTCTACACATCAGACTGGAAAGGGAAGGTGCCCTCTGCATACTCTTGATCTGCTGTGGAGCAGGGCTTTGTGCATGTGTGGGCCAGAGGGCTCAGAGCCCTTACTCGGGTCAGTGAACTAAAAGGAGCTAGACTACACTATAGGGCATGGGAGAGGGTGGACGCTTCAGTTCCTTTGTGGGACACTTCAGTCCCCTCAGTGGGAGAGAGGTTGGTTTATTTTTGGTTTCTCTTTCCTGAAGACCCTGGAGAATTACCTATGAAGCTGTGAGCCCTGGTGAGCGGGCTGTGATGGGGAGAGGGTATATATCAGCACTTGTGCGGATGCAGGGGGAGACCTGGCCCACTCTCCCAGGCAAAGCAACTCGCTCAGCTTTCTCATACTTCCTTCACATTTGTTCACTCAGTCATGTGTCCTGAGGGCCTATGATGTGGTAGGTGCTGCCATTGCTTTTGGACTGTCACTGACCTTCCCAAGAAAACTATGAGGTAGGGGTTACTCCCCCATTTTCCAGATGATGAAACTAAGGCTCACAGTCACACAGCTGATTAACAGCAGAACTAAGGGCTTAATACACATGTGCACCTCAGCAAGGACAGGAATCTCTCTGCCCCTCCATACCTCCCTCTTCCTCACTGGTCAGCACCCTTGGCCTCCGTAACCCTTCCCCTTGGAGGCCCCCCTTCCAGGAAGCAGGAGGGGGAACCAGCACTACCCAGACCACTAAGGGTTAAGTGCTGCTTTGTACTGCTACCTCTGTCCCCAACAATTTTACTATCTTCAGAAGAAAGTTTACTCCTGGCAGTGAGCAAATAGCACCTTGGCATCTGTCAGCCGGGATTGGACTGGGAGGAGGAGAGGGCCCTGCCCCAGGCCTGTGCCTCACTGGGTCCCTGCTGTCCCCTGGGATGGGGCAGACTGGGATCCTGGCCAGAGCCAGACTCTGCTCTGCCAAACTGGTTTGGCTTCTTCCAGCCGGCTGTCTCTGGAGCCACTTGCTTGTACATCCCCTCCTGAGCCCAGGCCTGGAAAGGCCTTAGATCTCAGGCAGGAAACTGGAGGCTAGGAGCTGGAAGCTGGGCAGTTCCCTGCCCACCAACCTTTAGCAGGCACACACCCACCCAGTGACACCTTGTGAGCTGGCAGCAGCAACCCACCCGACCCCTCTCCACAGAACCCTACCTCTAAGACTCCCCATAAGTAAATATAACAACTTATGCAAACAAGACAATCTTTCTTTATCTGAAGATTCCTCTGTCTGGCTGAAACTAGGGCTTCAAACAAATTTGGAGGACTAAGGGAGATGGGGTGGCAAGTACATTCAGTCCCCAGCTTGACCTTTTCTTTCTTTTTTTTTAGACAGAGCCTCACTTTCTCATCCTTGGTAGAGTGCCGTGGTATCATAGCTCATGGCAACCTCAAACCCATGGGCTTAAGTGATTCTCTTGGGCTTAAGTGATTCTCTTGGGCTTAAGTGATTCTCTTGCCTCATCCTCCCAAATAGCTGGGACTACAGGCACCGACCACAATGCCCAGCTATTTTTTTGTTGCAGTTGTCATTGTTTGTTTGTTTTTTTTTTCTAGAGACAGGGTCTCACTTTATGGCCTTCGGTAGAGTGCCGTGGCATCACACAGCTCACAGCAACCTCCAACTCTTGGGCTTCACAGATTCTCTTGTCTCAGCCTCCCAAGTAGCTGGGACTACAGGTGTCCACCACAAAGCCCGGCTATTTTTTGTTGCATTGTGGCTGTTTGAACCCATCACCCTCAGTCAGGTGCCCTACTGACTGAGCCACAGGCCCTGCCCCCAGTTGTCATTGTTGTTTAGCAGGCTTGGGCTAGATTCAAACCTGCCAGCTTTAGTGTATATGGCCAGCTCCCTACCCACTGAGCTACGGGTGCTGCCCTAGCTTGAACTTTTCTCCCGGCCCTGAGCACACCTTGAGGCTGGAGGAAAGTGGTGGTGGGGCCTATAGTAAGTTTGCCTTGAGTAACAGGTATGCATCAGGGCCCTGCCACGCTGCCAGCACCAGAAGGGCCTCAGGAGAGACATTTCACCAGATTGAGGGAAGCTGAGTGCCACACCCCAAGCTGAGAATGGGGTGGGAACACAGTGAACTGGTGGCAGAACTGGGATTGAACGTGCCCTGCCCTGGAGATCGAGGCTGGAGAACTGGAGCAAGATCTGGGTTGGGCCTGGCAGAACAGCTGAGCCCCCAGAACTCTGTCCTATCCACCCACCTGAAAAATTCTCCCTCCCAGGAACCCCAACCAGAAATGCTCAGGCTCAGGATATAGGAAAGCTGCTATCGCACCACATGAAGCCTGACACTATGGGCAGCCAGGAACCACAAGCCTCAGCTGTCAGTTTTGGAACTGTTTTAAAACTTGAAACCTATTTGAGGGCCACATTCACATTTGAATCATGAGTTTGGGACCCTGAATGCCCTGGCTGTCCTGTTCAGGGCTTGTCACCATGTGCCCAGAACCCCAGAGCCCCAGGAGCCTCCAGTATAACCCTTACCAGTATAGACAGGCCCTGGTACCCTGCCAGGTGAGGGCACCAGCCCCTACATGACCAGACTGTGGCTGATCAGCCAGGAGAGTATCCAGCTTTGACCAAGTACCACCTTCCCAACAGACATTCCAACCACAAATGGTTCTCAGAGGGCTTGGAGTCCCTCAGGACTGAAGACACACAAGATTAAAGATGACAACATCCAGCCAGGTTGACACAGTTCTGGATTTTATTCACAGTCATACAATCACAACTTATATATATATATATTTGTATTTATATACCTTTAAATTACACAATCATGTACAAAACAGGTGCATTGCTGAGACCACAGCACTTTTCAGAGTTTCACAAGTGTCAGAACTAATGGAGTCAGGAAGCCTAGGGTGGCAGGTGGCGGGGTGGCCCTGGATCCTCACAGAACCAGGCCACAGAATGGTGGTTAACTGGGCACAAAACACATTATCGCCGAGCCCCACCAGGATGGGCCCGTGCAGCATCGAGGGTACGGGCAGGGGCTACAGGAGGAGGCTGTGGGCATAGTGAGGGGCACAGCCTCACTCAGTATTGAGTGCCCTGACACCAGCACTGGCAGGTGGGGCTGGGCTCCCAGAGCTCAGGGGGACTTCCAGGTGGGAGACCCTCATGCTCTGGGGTCCTGAGGAACCTAGGGACCGAGAGAGAGTGGTCCTAAATGGTCATGGAGGTGGTTGCTCAGAAGAAATGGGGGTTTGCGTCCCTGTGCTGGCATGGGCAGCTAGAGTGCTAAAAGGGACAGGCCAGGGATCAATCAGGGCCACAGCCCCTTCCCAGTGCTGGGAAGCCTCTGACACAGCCCAGGCCCCAAGCCACAGATGTGCTGGGTTCCTGCCTTTTGGGGGGTAAGCAGTGAAGGGCAGAGCCCCCAACCCCAATTCCTGTCTAGGGAACAGGAGAGGCTTTTGTTTTGGAGTTGGGAGGACTAGAGGCTTCCAAAATCTTGCTTCAGGCTCTGAGGAGCCCAGGGCACATCTCAGGCTGCAGACAAAGCCCAGAGACCAGGCATTGATAAGGACAGAGGTGCTGAGGATGAGGTTTCCTGCCCCTGCGGTATCATCACCCCTGCCCCAGTTTGAGCCCCTGCCAGTCTGTCAGTATCCTCTGTGCCCACATGAAGGCCAGAGCCTTGAGGCTGGGGTTTATCACTTCCTAACAGTGGGCTGCTGGAAGAAACAGCAGGAAGTGTAGGAGGCTGAGGGGTGACAAAGGGGCTAGGCTAGTATGCTCTCTTTACCTGAAGGCCAGGCAATACAGAAGGGAGAAGGGTGTCTGCAGTCCAGAGGCCTAGAGGTGACATCCTCCATAACAAGTTTCACTTGGTATGGGAGGACTTCTCAGCAACTTGTCCTAGAGGTCACCAAAAGATATCTCTCCCAGATATCTCCCACCTCTGGGGGTTTTGTCCGGCCCTGGTCTGCTTTCCAAGCCCTCCACCCTAGTGCTGTGGGAGAAGCTGGTACCTGGCACTGTACACTACAGTTTTCACCAACCAGAGGATGGGCCCTTTGCCCCAACCCACCCCCCAAATTCCTTTAACTATGACCAAAGCTTGAAGATAGGCTGCCAGCAAGGAGAATGTTGTTGTGGGGGGCTGCTCCTGAGGGACTGGGCTCCCTCTTCCTGCCAAATTCCACTGCAGGCTTTCCTCTGATGGCCCCAGGCTAGAAGCTCTGATGGGCTTCCCCTATCTCCCCAGGCAGGCTAGGGTAGGGAAGAGAGGAATGGCTAGGCCAAGAGCTTGCAGGTAGGAGGCTTGGTCTCAAGGAGGCTAATATTGAGCCCAGTGATTCTGTGGTTTTGGATGGACAGGGAGGGCAGGAGGGCAGGTGGACAAGATGCCATGCTCCCCAGGAAATGGGAGGAGGCTGCTACTGCTGCTGGATGTGCTGTGGGTTTTGGGGTCCTCACCCCCTGCCACAGGACTTGTGAGCAAGGGGAGGGTTTCTGGAAGTTACTGAGGGGGTACAGTTCTGAGGAAGGGCCTATGTCTAATGTGTGGACAACTGGAAAAAAGGGTCTTGGTCCCTCAGATGGGCCTGGAATGGAGAGGACTAGCACAGACTGGGCTAAGGGCCTGTTTCATTCACCCTCCTGTACCACAGTAACACTATCAGTTCCTCTAGCTCACCCCTTCGTGTCAGGGGAGTCTAGGGACTCCTGGAAACCTCTATGAAGGAGGAGAGTAACCATTCCTCCTCCAGCCCCACCAGTCCCCTGGGATGGGGCTAGGAGTAGAAGGGCACTCCCTGGGGCAGAGTGGAAGACTAAAGATTGGGAGGGCTCCCTTCTCGGTGCCTACAGGTGAGGCTTGAGAGTAGGGTGGTGGTGAAAAGGGGATCAGGGTAGAGAGGAAGCAGAGATTAGGAAACCAGGCCCAGGGAGCAGGGATAGGTACTGGCAGCCTGGAGTGGGAGTGGGGTAAGGCAGGGTAGAGGAACCAGGAGACATTCCTCAAGGCTCAAGAGACTCTTTGGTGGAACCTGAAGAGCAGATGTTGTGATACTGGGCTAAGTCCAAAACCCTTACCTACCCTGGTGCCATCATCCCAAGCCCTACCACCCTGGTCTCCAGGTGGCCCTGCAAATGCTCTGTCTCTGTATTTTTTGTTTTGTTTGTTTTGACTTTTAAAAAAATAAAAGCTTGATCGGAAAATATGTCTGGAACTCTATGGCGAGGGGAAGGAGACGAGAGTGGGAAGGGGGAGGCGGTGGGCAAGGAGTGAAGGGGTGTGAGGGAACTGGGCAGCTAGATGGCCTCCACGTAGTTGGCGGGGTAGAGGCCCAGCTGCCCGCTGTCCAGTCGCCCACGGCACCAGCCCTGTTCATCCTCCTCACCCAGCTTGGTGAGCTCATCTCCTGTAAGAGGGACACAGGGAGGGGCTCAGAGAGGGCCTCCCCACCCTCAGCACACTCTCTTCTTGGTGAGCCTTCCAAAGCCTCCTTCCCCGTTAATGCCCAAATGCTTCTTTAGTTGGGCTTAGACATTGGCCACGGAACCCACCCACGGAGACCAGCCCCAGTCCCGCTCCAACATCCACGTATGCCACTGGCGCAGAGATCCTGGCGTAGTTATTCACTTTATCGTGGTCCGGGACACTCTCTGAAGCTCAGGCCCCACCCCTACCCTAGTCTCAGACCCTGACCCCGCCCCTGGTACCAGTGACAAGCGGTTGACCACGCCCACCAAGGCCCCGCCCCCCACTCCTCGCCCACACCCAATCCAGGCCGAAGCCTCTCCCCCGGCGCCCTGGCGTTGCCCCATGCGCCCGCTCCTTACCCGCCTTGAAGCTGAGTTCGTCCTGCTCCTGGCCATCGTAGTCGTAGAGCGCCCGCACGCGCACTCCTTTGGCGTCGTCCTCGAAGGGGTTGGCGCCCCCATTGGCCTCACTCCCTCCGAAGGGGTTCCCGCTCTCATCGTCTGACCACTCGGTGGCGTACGGCTGGCCTCTGTCGTAGCTGCTAACACTGAGACGCACAGGGAGGACCCAGCTTGTAATCCCTCCCCTATCCCAACCGCCTTGTCCCTAGGGCTAACCCCTTTTAAACTAGAGCTCTGACCCAAGTCTGGAGCAGGGATTGGCCGCTTAAGAAGAGGTCTTGAGACAGTGAACCTCAGGACGGCTCCTTAAACAGATGTGAGGCAGGACCATTCGTATTATTATTCAGCTCTTGAGAGAGTGGGCACTGAAGGGGGCCTCGGAGAACATCTCTGCTGCCCTGAGAGGAAGTACCACCTAACAGTTAAGAGCTAGTATCCTGGAGCCAGATCCCTGGGCATCATATTCGGCGCTGAGGTTTCCTAACTACGTGACTTTGAGCAAGTCACATACTCTCTGGGTTTCAGTTTCTCACCTGTAAAATGGGGGAATATTTGCCTAGAGTAATGGAAGGCTTGAGTAAGTTAATACAGTATATGGAAAATGCAAAATAGTACCATACACATTAGGTGCTTTAATTAGCTACCACTAGCTTTTAAAGGAGACATGGTGGCTGTGATCTAGGCCATGTCTTGTCTCCTGAGGCAAAACTCAGCTACCCCAGGGAGTGGACTTCCTTTGGCCCCAAGAAGCTCCAGGGAAGCACTCACCTGCCACGGTCCCCAGCCTGGGATGTGGACTCTACCGCTCCAGTGGCATTGGTCAGTGTCACTCCCTCTGCCTTCTTGGGCTGTTTCTCCTTCTTGGTGGTGGTGTGAGGGAGGTCTGGGTTCCACTCCTGGTGGGGGCCGGGGAAGCAGTCAGACTAGGGGGCTGTACCCTAAGAACCCTTTTAGCCTTTTCAGGCTCTCCATCTCCATCCCAACACACCCTCACCTCAAACTGAGGCCAGTTCATGGGCATGCCAGGGCCACTGGTGCTGCGGAACCATCTGAGGTCATCCTGGGCATCGGCCCCCCGGATGGCCTGCTCCAGCTCACGGTACACATGGATGTAGCTATGCATAGGGAGATGGGAAAGTGAAGGAGACAGATTCACCATGGCCCCTCTTCATCCTCAGTGAGGCACCAGAGCCTATTAGGGCACCAGGGTGCTGGCCATGCCCTCCAGCCAGGGATCAGGTGAGCTTTTCAGGGCACAGCTCCAGGCTCTAGGTGAGCTCCTTTCTCCTTCCCAACCTTAGCCATGCATCCATCCACCCAAGCACGTGTTTCTGGAGTCACTTGTATGTGTCAGCTTGTGTCAGGCAGCCCCTGCGTTTGAGCCTCTTCCCCCTTGACCCTTGTAGCTCTGGCCTCCCTTTCCTGGCAATGTGAGGTAGGGCCTGGGATGCCCTGCACCAGTTACACTTTCTGCTGGCTGTGCTGTGCCCTCTGTGCCCGCCATGCCCGGGTACCTGCTATTCTCAGCTAGATTGAGGTGACGTTTGATGTCCAGCAGCACCTCTTTGAGGAAGACCAGACGCTTTTCCTCAAATTGTTGGCACTGTTCAAACACCTGCTCCATGCCCTCCATGTACTGGGGTGTGGTCTTGCCCACATCTTCCAGCACCTTCTCATACTTCTCCTGTGTCTGTGGGCACCCAGGGTGGAGGGTGGATAGGATCTAGCCAGGTCTGCAGGCCCCAGCCACCAACCACTCCAGCGGGCTTTCAGAACCCCCTGCCCCCACCCCCAGCCTGGCCGCACCTTCTGCACATCCTGCTTGCACTTGTCCACTTTGTCCTGCAACTTCTTTTGTTGCTCAGGTGTGACTGACTGCTCTGATTTGCTGTTCATCTCTCGTGTCATGGCCAGCTTCTCCTCTTTGCAGGCCAAATGGTAGGCCTTCTTGGCTGCCTCCAGCTGTGGGGAAGGGCAAAGGGGGCAAGGCTCCCACCGGTGAGCAGGAACAAACAGCTCATCAGCTCCTCCCCCCCTGCCCACTCCCCAGGAGCTGTACGAGCTTGTTCTCAAGAGGCAGAAGGGGCTCCAGGTACTTGGGAGCAGTGCTGCTCCATCTGTGCTGTGTCCTTGTGTGACACTGCCTGCTCCCAGATATGCCCCTCTGTGGATTCAGAGGGCAATGTGTCTTCCTGCTCCTGTTGGCATCTTTCCTGGGGACAGTGCCTCTTTTAGCCCATGGATCTCTTTATCCACGGGGCACTGTCTGCCCATCTTCCTGGAAGGCAGTGCTGCTTCCCTGTAGGCAAAATCTCAGAGAGCAGTGTACTGCCCATGCTATCCGTAGACACCTCCCTGCAATCAGCACCCTCTGACCAGACTGGCCTTCTGAGCTCGGCTGCCCACCCCCACCCCATCTGTGGCAGCCCCTACTGAGCACCTCCTTCATCTTCTTGGCCCAGGGCTTTTGGGCCTTGCGGAAGCCATCTTCAGCCTCCTTGGTTTCCTTGAAGCCGCCCATGATCTGCTTGTGATAGGCGTCCTTCTGCCAGTTCTTGACCTTCTCCAAGTCCTCGTTCAGCAGGCTGTTCTTCACCTCCTGGTGCAGTTCGCTTACCTTGTCTGCCTCAGTCATTATGGCACCCCAGGCCCGCTCCAGGCTGCCATACTGTGGGCCTGAAAGAATGGCAGTGATTATGGGGACCCTTATCACCCCCTGCCCACAGGTCCCCCTTCTGTCTCCCTTCTCTGAGATGTTCCCCTTCCTTCCCATGACATCAGAAATGCCCTCCTCTGCTCTCTGCATCCATCTATCCTTCCTTTAGCCACTACCTCCAGGAAGCCTTCTCTGGCTGCTCCACCCTCACAAACTGTACCTTGCAGCCCTCACTGGGTTCTGCTCGATGCACCTGCCCCTGCACCTCCTCCTTGCCTCCCCTGTCAGCTTGTGAGCCCCCAGGGGAGCAGCCTGGTTCCTATAAGCTCTCACAAGCCCAGCACAGTGCCAGACACACAGGAGGTGCCCCAGGAATGTTAGCTGAATATAAAACTGAACAACCAGCTGGCAACAGGTGCCAGGAGGTCACTGCGCACCAGTCATTCCACGCTCCTTTGTTGTCTAGGTACTGGCATCAATTTTGTGCCAGACACTGTGCTATGTAGTACAGGCCCAGCATGCCCCTCCTGGGCTTTAGAGTCTAGTGCAAGGCAACGTTAACATATATGTACACCCCAACTTGAAATGTTCTAAATTAAAAGAATCTAGAGACATGACAGCTAGGCATAATATATGCCTCTGGAGTGAATCCTGAACTAGCACAACTTGCTGTAGTAAAATTTGCATATGGGATGCATTAAATGTCCGGATTTTCACAGCCAAACTATAGTTACATAAAGAAATGTTCTTAGGAGATCTATGAAGAATGTAGAGATGAACAGGAATGATGGGTGCAATTTACTTTCAAATGGTTCAGAAAAGTGTGCATATCAATGGAGAGGCACTGAGAAAACAACATGGTATTAGGGATCCAGGGAAGGGCATGTAGGAGTTCTCTCTACTACTGTTGCAAACTTCTCAAAGTTTAAATTATTTCAAAATAAAATTTTTCTGCTTTTTTTTTTTTTTTTTTTTTTAATAGAGACAGAGTCTCACTTTACCACCCTCAGTAGAGTGCTGTAGCATCACAGCTCACAGCAACTTCCAACTCCTGGGCTTAGGTGATTCTCCTGCCTCAGGCTCCCCCAGTAGCTGGGACTACAGGCGCCCGCCACAATGCCTGGCTACTTTTTGTTATTGTTGTTGCTGCGATTTGGCTGTGACTGGATTTGAACCCGCCACCCTCAGTATATGGGTCTGGTGCCCTACCCACTGAGCCACAGGCACCGCCCCAGTTTTCTGCTTTTTTATTTTATTTTTTCTTTTTCTTTTGAGACAGAGTCTCTTTTTCTTGCCCCAGTAGAGTGCTATGGTAAAGTGCTATAGCATCATAGCTCACAGCAACCTCAAACTCTTGGGCTCAAGGGATTCTCTCGTTTGAGGCTCCTGAGTAGCTGGAACTACAGACATCACCACAAAGCCTGGATGTTTTTTTTTTCTGTTTTCAGTAGAGACGGGTCTCACTCTTGTTCCGGGTCTCACTCTTGTTCCAGCTCGTCTCAAACTCCTGAACTCAGGCAATCACCCGCCTCAACCTCCCAGAGTGTTAGGATTACAGGCGTGAGCCACCCAGACCTGCCTCACTTTTTACTTTTTAAATCCAACCTAAAGGTGTATAAAATAGAGCTGAACAGGGGCGGCACCTGTGGCTCAGTGAGTAGGGTGCTGGCTGGATATACCTAGGGTGGTGGGTTCAAACCTGACCTCGGCTAAACTGCAACAAAAAAATAGCTCAGGTGTTGTGGTGGGCACCTGTGGTCCCAGCTACTTGGGAGGCTGAGGCAAGAGAATCACCTAAACTCAAGAGCTGGAGGTTGCTGTGAGCTGTGACAGTACAGCACCCTACCGAGGGGACAAAGTGAGACTCTGTATCTAAAAAAAAAAAAAAGAGCTGAACAGGGAGGCCTGGTTTGGTCTGGAAAAGGCCCTGGGGCAACAGATGCTGAGCGAGTGCATTCCTGCACTAGGGCTTCCAGGAGGAGGGGATGGGGGATGGGGGGTGGTGGCTTAGGACCTGTGGGTATGCACAGGGTGGGCCTGGGGTGCACCTTTTTCGATGAGCTGGCGCCAGCGTTTGGCCCAGTCGGTGAGCTGCTGTGCGTAGGCCTTCTCAATCTTGGCGCGCTCCTGCACGCAATTCATGAGGTCGTTGCACAGACGGTGCCCGTCATCGATACGCTTCACTGTTCGCTTGTAGTTCCCCACCTGGCGGCCAAGCAAGAAGCGAGACTCCTGCAGGCTCCTGGGCTCCCCGGCCTCCCTCCACCCGCTGCACAGGAGTGGGAGTGGGGGAGTGGCACGTGTGGGGGAGCAGAAGGGGGGTCCCGCCTCCAACACTCGCAGGCCCCAGCACCCCACTTCGGACCCCACCATCTATATGCACCCTCATCCCACTCTGAACATAGCCACCTCACTGCCACAAAATGCAGAAGAATTTTTTTAGGTTGGATTTGGGCTAGAATGAATTATTCATTTTGTTCTTATGAGCTAAATCTATTATATTTATGTAGTCATGTAAGCGTTGAGTTGAGCTGCAGCTTTTTGACATAATATTATGTTTTGTAGACATCTCATTAAACACTTATTAATTTAAGTCTGGCAGTTTCCGTTTTGGGTTTCAGGAACCAAGAGTGATTTTACCCCCAGGTCTCAAATATTTTCAGAGGCACCCAAAATGTTGGCTTCTAGTCTTGCCTCCACCCCTAGGATGCCGAGGGGCTCTGGAGCTCATCCCACCCCTGTGTCCAGCCCTGCCCACCTCAGGCAGTGAGAACACCTATGAAAGGCTGTATAAACTGTAAAGTTCTGTACCTGCCTATGTGTGATGAAGCCTGAGCCAGCCCCCTCCAGAACACTTTATGGGACACTGAAGACTTGGGAGGTGCCCAGGAGTTGGGGGAAAAGGCCTAAGGCCACGGGCAAGTGGGGGTGTGGTGGGACAGTGGGATCCTGGGCCCAGAGAGCATCAGGCCTCACCTCCCAGAAGCTGTCGGTGGTCTCCTCTGGAGCCAATGAGGCTTCGTCGTAGGAGCCGGACATGACGCAGCTATGTGGGGTTGGACAGGCGTGGCGCAGCAATTAGCAGGCTCAGCTACTCATGCACTAGGAGGGCAGGAAAGAGATCCCTGGAGACAAGGGAAGTGCCTCCACATCCCATCCCAGGCCTGGATCCTTAACCTGATGTGGAGATGAGGGCTCCGTAGGTGGAGGCTTCCTGTCCAGAGCCCAGCTCACACAGTAGCACCTCTGTGCCCACCTCCTCATCTCCCCTTCACACTGCTTCCTTCCTCTCCCCCAAATTCATCACCAAGTTATGGGGTGAGCACCTCCTCTCAGAAGCTAGCCTCAATCTCCAGAGTCCATGGGCCCCTAACTGTTTATGTGCCCCTGGACCCAGGGAATTAGAAATTAGGGCCATACAACTGTGTATGTGCATTACAGAAATCCGTGCTTGGCTTTTGGACACACACAGCTCCTCATAGCCAGCCTTCTAGGCTCACCTTTACGCATGTCCCGCATATCATGTCCCCTGGGGCCTACCCTGTAGAGCCACTGGAGCTTGAGGAACCTTGCTGGTTTCTTGACTCTGGCCTCTGCATGGGGTGGAGGATAGCTGCTGGGGCCTGTGTGCCCCTTTCACCTACTTTCCCCTCGGCACTATCCACCCTGCCCCAGCTGGATCCTTGACCCAGGCCCAAAAAACCCTCCCCACATTCCCTCATCCTCAGTCCCAAATCAGTGCAGAGTCCCTGGTCTCAGCCCCTCGAGCTTCTTCCCAGCCCCCAACTAGAGCGTGGATCCAAGTTCCCCAGGAAGCTGGCAGCAGCCCCCCTCCTACCTCCCACCCAGTCTTAGCCCCTCCTCAGTTATCTGAGCCCATGGCCCTTGTAGATGCCCTGCTGGCTATCCTCCTTCTGAGCCTCAAAAGCCCCCATTAGCTGCTTACAAATCTCCCAAAAGCCTCAAATGTGCAGCTTCCTGGGCCACAGGTCAGACCACAGCGATCTGTGTTAGAGTCTGGGGCAGCTATGTCTGCCCTAGATCTGTTGGCAGGCATCACAGTTGTCCAATCTAGGCCATGTGCTGCCCCAGGGCCAGGAGGTGGGGATACTCTCCTCCTCCCTTTCCCCAGCCAGGCCTCACTGCCACCCCAGGCAGGAATGGCTCAGTAGTCAGGAGCCAGGACTCAGAGGCCCAGGGGCCTGGTTTTAGAGAGGCAGCAGAGTCCAGGCCAGGCCTGACCCCACTAAGAGCTGCCAGATTCTGCCTGGTTCTTAGCCAGGGGGCACGCCTCCCTGCCTCTGTGCCACAGCCTCTGGGACTGTGAACCCTGACCAATGAGGATACTCAAGAAGGGCTAACCTCTGCAAGATTCACCCCAACCCGAAGGTCCAGGGAACCCCCTGCCCTTACCAGCAGCTGGCTTTCAGGCTCAGAGCAGAGAGCACCAACACATACATGAGGATCCTTGGGAAAGGATGCCTCCCCCCCCCCACCTTCTGGCCTCAGTTATCCCATCTGTCCAGGGCCTACTGCTCTTTTCCCAGGAATAAACCTAACCTTGCCTCCTTGCACCTCTCAGGCACCCAAATATATTTTGTTCCCTCCCTTTTAGCAAAACCTCAGACAAATCTTCCCATAAACTCATGCATACTGGGTTTGGGTGAGAGGGAAGGTGTCTGAATTTCAAGGGACAAAGAAATGAGCCTTTGAATTTTTCTCTTAATTTGGCACTTTTCACTTATAAAGCAGTACTTGCTTCATATAGAACATTTTAAATTTAGATGCATAGAAATAAAAAGCAGGGATGTTCAATGAAGCACTTTCAGCCAACTCAGGCAAGTATCCCTGGGATCACAGTCCCTTCTAGAACCCTTGAAGTCACAGCGAAAGAACTCTGTTCTTTAGGATCCCCCATAATGTACAGTTGTTGGGGGCAGGTGGTGGGGGCATTCCCTCAGCCCAGCTATGAGTCTGTCCCTGACAGAGGGGGGTAACCTAATAGAGTGTAGCAAGTAGTTGATCTAATTATAGGGGCATAAGCCCTTCACCCAGCAACACACTTCTAGAAATTTACCTTCCAGACAGTTGGGCAAGCTAAAGATGTACAAGGTTATTGATGGCAATATTGTTTGTAAACGCAAAAGGCTGGCAACAACCCAAATACACATCCACAGGGGACTAGTTCAATGAATCGTACACACTTGCAATGGAAGCTCTGGTCCTGAATGGAACCTTCACCAAACCATGCCACTAAAGCAAAATTGAGCAAGGTGAAGAACAAAGTGGCTGGGGAAAAAACACAAACAAGAAATATTTTTGGAAAACCACAAAAGAAGCTGGTAATAGTGACTGCCTGGTTCTTGATGGCTGAGGGGACAGGGTATGAGTGAGATTTTTCACCAGGGGTCACTTTGTGACCTTTTAATTTTTTCTTATGTGCCCAAATTCATATTTTTAAAAACCCTGCAGCCTGTGTTAGGGGAGAGTTGACGGAGCTAAGAGCCAGGATGGAGGGTGTGCTCTTGGCGTGGATGGAGGGGACAATGCTGGTAAAACCTGGAATGTCAGGGTAGAATGCCCACTGGCCACTCTCCATCTTGTCCAGACAAAGAGCCCAGGCCAGGGCAGGTAAGACTTGCTGGGGTACACCCTTGGTGTTGGCAGGTAATGGGTTTCCCTGGCTCCTGAGTGAGATAAGCCTGTATAGCAGAAAGCTCCAACATTAGAGTCCCTGTTTCACCACCAAACTGCTGTGTGACTGTGGGCAATTTACATGGCTTCCGGGGACTTCCTGGGAAACGAAGATGGTATGCCTGTCTTAAGGATTAGACGAGATGGTGAGTATGCAGCACCTAGCAGCCTCCAGCCATTCCACACTCCAGCTGTAGGCCAGACCACACAGGGGTGGGCTCAGGAAGATGGTGGGCAGGGTCAAGGAGAGGGCGCCAAGAAGCTGCATGTGAGTCCCCAGTCCCACATGGCCAGACATACCATCCTGCTCTGCCCTTTTCTCCTCCAAACTGGGCTCAACACCCCTGCCCCAGGCTTGATTCTGGACAAATGCCATGTCCTTCCAGAAGGGCAGTCAGTGCCTGTCATTACTGCACAGCCTGCATCTCTCAGTCGGAAAGGGATGTCGCCAGCACCTGGCACTCCCTCTGGGCAAGCTCCATAGGCTCTTAGCTCCCTCAGCCCTTTAGAGGAGCACCAGGCCCATTGGATTTCTCTCGCCAGAGGTGGTAAGGGCTCTCTTGGCCCTGAAAACCTTTGACTGTTAATAATAACAGCTGGCATTTATTAAGCACATACTGTTCACATGTCTCTTCCAATCCTCACCACAATCCTACAAGGCAGGTCCTGCTGTCACCCTCACACTGTAGCTGAGAACCCAGAGGTTCAGGGACAGGGCTGGGACAGAGCTTGTCCAGGTGCCTCGGGGAGTAAGGAAGGCAGTAGGATGGAAGCCCAGTGTATCATAAGGTACCCACGCACTCTTATGTTTAAGGTTATAACAGTAATGACAATGGCCAACAGGTTCTGAGGACTGACTCTACCCTCCATACCAGGCAAAGCACTTCCGGTAGGTCAGCAGCCATTAGAGATGGAAACTATTATTACCCTGTTTTGCAAATGAGGAAACTGAGTTATGAAGCAGCAAGGTAACCTGCCAAAGGTTGCTCAGTGTAATGGTTAACATCAGCTGTCAGCTGGAATGGATTAAGGGATGCCCAGGCAGCTGGCAAAGTATTATTTTTGGGTGTGACTGCGAGGGTGATTTTGGAAAAGACCTGCATTGGAATCAGTGCCTGAGTGAGAAGATCTGCCCTCATCCAGGTGGGCAGGCACCGTCCAATCAGCTGAGGGCCTGGGGAGAGCAGAAAGGCAGAGGAGGGACCATCTCTCTCTCTCCTAGAGCTGGGGACACCCTTCTTCTAGTCTTAGACATCAGAACTCCAGGTTCTCCAAACTCTAGCTCTGGGATTTGCACTGTGACCCTCTGGTTCTCAGGTCTTTGCACGTGGGCTAACCCATGCTACCGGCTTCCCTGTTCTCTAGCTTGTAGATGGCCTATTGTGGGACTTCTCAGCCTCCTAACCGTATGAGCCAATTTCCTCTAGTAAATTTCTTCTTATCTATCTATCCATTCATCGATAGACTACTCCTGGGCCTATCTTTCTGGAGAACCCTGACTGATACACTCAGATCAGGAAAAGTGCAGCCAGGATTTGCACCCAGAGTACCCATCCAGGGAGCACACCCTTTACCACAACACTTTAATGTAAAGTGGAGTTGATGTTAATAAGGGCTAGCACTAAAAGAAAAAGAAAAAAAGGGTTAGGACTAGCTAGCATTTACTGAGTGCCTGCTGTGTGCCAGATATTGCTCTAGAGCATTACATGTGCTTAATCTTCATTTGAAGATGGGGAAATTGAGGCATGGAGCTATTAAAATAGTGGAATTCAATCCTCTTTCAGCCCTCTGCACTAGTCCGCTCCGAGCCTCACTCCCCTGATGGAGGCCAGGAGGAAGCAAGAGGCAGGGAAGAATGAGGGAAGGAAAAGAGGGAGGGAGGGCCCAAGTTGGAGTTGCCCTGAGCCCTTGCTTGTGACTGGTCCTCACAGCCAGTGCATTCATTCTCACATAGTCCTCAGGGAGAGCCTGGCTTCCCATACTTATCCACGAGGAGACCAAGGCTGAGAGAGGTAGGCCAAGGTTACACAGGTAAGGGGTGGCAGAGTGAACACCTGCCCTGGGCAGGTATGGCACAACAGGGCCTGGCTCATATCCTGGCTCTGTTATGTGTGGGTTGTGGAACCTCAGGTGGATCCCCACTTCTTCCTGGACCTCAGCTTCCTCATCTGTGCAATGGGCTGTTACCAGGATTAAATGGAACACCAGACCTCAGGCAATTGTACTTGTGCCTGGCACACAGCGAGCTCTCCATAGGTGTTGGCCCTAATTATTCACTTGCCACCACTGTTGCTGTGGCAAGCATGGCAGTCCCATCTCAGGGCAGACCTCCCTGCCACCATGAGGACCTGGCCAAGTCCTGTGATGGGGTCTTGGTTTTCCTCCTTGTGCAATGGGATTAGGCAGAAAGGAGCCCAAGGGTGAAGAGTGTTCCTCCTCAGGTCCTCTGGCCTCCTCCTGACACTTGCCTTTAAGAGACCCTGGAGGGAGGAGCCTTGGCCATGTTCCATCTACCCCTGTCCTGAAGAAGAGCCAGGGGAATTAAGAGCATGAGCAGAGAGAGGGAAGGCCTGGAGTCAATTCCTGCATCAGTAGTCAGCCCAGCCACAGGCCTGGGAGTCACCCCAGCTTATCTGACCCACCAGCAGATCCTGAGCTCTGTCCCACACCTCTCCTGGGAGTCTTGCCTCTTCTCTCCATCCCCCATTTACCTGTGATTCTTTTCCCACTCCAGCACTCCCCTTCCTTCCTCCTTGTCCTCACCGTATTATTCTCCATAGCCCTTGTCACCACCAGACACACTCTCAACATTACAGCATTCATCATATGTAGTGTCTTGATCTCCCAATGGAGTGCCACACTCAGTAAGATCAGTGATTTTTATCTGTTCTCTGCCATCTTCCCAGTATCCAGAGCAGAGCCATTCCTGGCACATAGTAAGTGCACAATATGTTTTTACTGAGTGAATGAATGAATGCCAAGCATCTTCTACAACATCCTCTCAATGAATAAATTCTGAAGCCCAGGCCCAAACACAGTTACTTGTACACAGTAGATGCTCAATAAATGTTGATGGGCCAGGCACGGTGGCTCATGCCTGTAATCCTAGCACTCTGGGAGGCCAAGGCGGGTGGATCGTCTGAGCTCACAGGTTTGAGTTCAGCCTGAGCCAGAGCAAGACCTCATCTCTAAAAATAGTTGGGCATTGTGGCGGGCACCTGTAGTCCCAGATACTGGGAGGCTGAGGCAAGAGAATCATTTGAGCCCAAGAGTTTGAGGTTGCTGTGAGCTGTGACACCATCGCACTCTACCAAGGGCAACAAAGTGAGACTCTGTCTCAAAAAAAAAAAAAAAAAAAAAAAAAAGTTGATGATGATGGTGGCACAACCAAGAGCCAGAGTCGCATAAGAGGCGTTTCTGAATCCCCTCTGACCTCTGTTTCTACGCCCCTGCTTCTCCTGGCATATCCCTCCCTCCTCCTATCCAGTGCTCAGGGCCCAGTTTCAGGGTCTCTTTCCCCCAGCTCACACATAGATTCTGCCTGAGCTTGGTACTCTCCCTCCTCAGGGATCCATGGCACAGACACATAGGTATCATTACCCTCTCTCCACTCTCTTTTGTATCAACAACCATTTTGAGCACCTACGTAATGTGCACCAGACTCTTCATACACACTCTAATTCTCACAACCCATTGAGATAGGCAGTGATTTCTCTGCCTTCTCTGAGAAGTTAAATAACTTGTCCAAGGTCACACAACAGGGAAAAGGCAGAGCCAGTTTCAGACCCAGGGGTGAGCCCTTCCCCTGTCTCTCGTCCCAGGACTCTGTGGGTGTCACTCCAGTCCTCCTGGCTTAAGGCCTTCTCCCCATGGACAGGTTCAGCTCAAACCTGGGTGGGGCCATGGAGAAGCCAGAACTGATGCCCTCTCCTCTGGGTCTCAGGTCCCACAAACATTCCCAGAAGCTCCCCTGCCCTTCTCCTCACTCAGAGTGGGACAGGTTCACCGCAGCTGACATGGGGCTGCACAGGGACTCTGACCAGTCTCTGCTGGGGTTTCCAGTGCAGCAGGGAAGATTCGGTTAGCTGTGAGGTGCTGTCTTTCCACTCCTCCCCAAGGGTGTACCTTATGTCCATTTGGGCCCCTGTCCCTTTGCTCACATCTTCCCTTCTGCCTGGAGTGTATGCTGCCCTCCTTCCCATCACTCACCTCTGTCCCCCCAAACCCTGCTTCCCTTCAAGGGCCAATTCAGTTCTTCTTCCTCCAAGAAGCCTTCTCTGAATACCCCAGTCCTTATCTATCCCTCCTTCCTCACCCAACACTGATCTTAGTCACATCCTGCCTCAAACCATGTCTCGCTGGTTCAGGAGAGGCAACCTGCTCTCCCAGAAGGCACAGGAACTCCCATCAGGCAAGCACAGTACCTCAGAGTACTGCCCATGGGGCCAGACAGGGTGACTGGAAATTGGGTTCAAATCCTGGTTCACTGGCTATGGACACTGGCAAATTACTTAAACTCTCTGTGCCTCAGTTGCCTCATCTGCACAATGGTAATGAGGGGCCCACCCCATGGGGCTGGTGTAGGATGAAATGAGTTACCAGTGTGGGAGACCTTTCTCTTTGGAGGACCTCATGACCCCTCAGCTAATGCCCCCCAGAGCCTTTCCAGGACTGCTGGGTCTCACCCAGGACCCCCAGGTCTCCAGGTCCTCTGTGAATGAGCCCAGGCCTGGCTTCCTCTTGCCTTCTCTTTGGGTCTAAAAACCAGGCCCCCAGACCTTCATCTCATCCAACATGAGGTGACCCCAGTCCCTGACCCTTTGCTTTTCACCATCGCCATCCACTCCTTCCTTTCTGCAGCCACCCCCAAGGCCCCAGACCTTCTGTCCCCTCCAGATCACCCCAAAAGACAGCTCCAGCACTCCCTGCTCCCAGGCCAAGCAGCTGAGGCAGCATTTCCTTCAGCCCACAGGTCTTTTTTTTGGGGGGGGGGGGCTTCAGACTGTCTCAGGCTCTGTGGGTTCAGCGGGGAATAAGCTTGCTCTTCTTCTGCCTATGCAGGTAGAGGGCAGAAAGCAAATAAATATGGCCAGGCTAGGTGGTGATGGAAGTCACAGGAATCAGGCAGGGTGACAGGGGTGAGTGGAAGGTGCTATGTGTATCCTAGCACCCCACCCTCTGCTGGGCTGGGTGTGAGGCTGTGCCACGCTGCCTCCTGGAGCACCCTCACAGGGCTGAGCTCTAGGTGCCCACAGTGGTAACTTCAGCGGCTGCCTTCCCGCCCTGCCTCACTTCCCCACCCCTAGGCCTTCTCCCACATGAATCATATCTTTGTCTCAGGGGTGGTATCAGGGGGAGCCCAGAGTAAGACACCCACAGATGAGGAGGAAGGAGTGGGAGCAGATTGAGGAACAGGTCCCCCATCCCCTTTGCTCTGCCTGCATCTCTTTTCTCAAGACAAGTCATCACACACTGGGCCCCTCTGCAGGGGTCTGTCTGTCTGACCTGAGCCCAATGCCCCTGTGGCCACCTGGAGAGCAGGGGCCAGGCCTGCCTCGTGTGGGGGTGTCACTCCTGGTGGGGGGCGCAACATGCTTTTCTGACAGCATAGAACTCAAGAATGAGTTCTGATCAGGAAGGAAGGTCTATTGGCCCTCTGCCTATGACAGCACAGCGGGTGGGACACATGCGGCTCACTCCACTCCCCTGCCTGGCTGGGCAGAGCTGTTTGGCCATAAGTGGAATAGGAATAGGAGGAAAGTGGATCAGCCCATGCCTAGCATCCTGTCCAAATTGATGCCCCTGGGACAATTGCCTCCCCCTGGGAGGACCGAATCCCAGCCTCTCCGGTACAGCACTGATGCTGAGGGCCAGCCACGGAGGCAGATGCTCCTGGCTTTAAATTGCAGCCCTGATTCTCATGGTGCAATTTGGACCACAGCAGTGAACAGACAGAAAACTCCCTGCCCTTGTGGGGCCGACATTTTAGAGGGGCTGGCCAGGCAAGAAACCAGTTAAATAAGTGAATGATAGTGTGTTAGGAGGTGACAAGAGAAAAGAGAAGGCTTTGTTAGAAGGCTGTGGAGAAAACCAAGGTGGGAAAGGAGGTGGGATAGGGTGGGAGGCCAAGAGGGACACTGTTTCTTAGAAGGTGCCTGGGAAAGGTCATTCTGAGAAGGTGACATGTGAGCAAAGATCCAGGAGAGACGAAGAAGGAAGCGAAAGAGGGCATTTGGGCAGATAAACAGTCAGTACAAAGGTCCTGTGGCAGAAGCATGGCTGCCACAGTTGAAGAACAAGGAGAACATCAGTTGCAGCAGGTGAGTGAGGAGGAAGGAGGGGACGGGAGAAGCAGATGACCCGAGGCCCAGTAGGTCAGAGGGACATGGGAGTAATTGTAGGGTTTGAGAAGAGGTGGGTTGTGGTCTGGCTGCCATTTTAAAAGGTCCCTGGCTGTTGGAAGGAGAGTAGGCTGCAGGGGATGGAAGATAGGGTGGTAGGGACCCTCCAGGAGGCAGCTGCCGTTCCTAGTGAGGAAAGAGGGCAAGGAGGTAATGCTAGAGGCATGAGGAAGGGCTGGAAATACTAGCCACTCGAGCCCACAGGGATGGTCTGGGAGGAACTGGGAGATGAGATGTTGAGGAAGACTCCAAGGTCTGGCCTGAGCAGCTGGCAGGCAGCTGCTGTTAGCTGAGATGGGAATGAGAGGGGGTAACAACACTGGGGGAGACAGGAGCTCAGTCAGGAAAACCTGGGATGCCCATTAAGATCTGACTGGCAGTGTCTCCTCATTTCTCAGGGGCCAGCCTGGGCCAAACTGTCCTTTCAGTCCAGTTGACGGGGGATCCATGCTAGGCTGCTGATGTGACCCCTTCTGTGCTCAAGCCTCTGAGTGTCCCTGGGGCCTCCCCCTTGAGCTCCTTCTGTCATGGGAAAGGCTGCTGGGTCCCTCCTTGGCTTCCAGGCAGGTGCCTTGGGTTGTGGACACATCATGTGCCAGTGGATGGGGCTGGGAAATGTGTCCTAGGGGCCCATTTCTGGGGGGTTTACCACCCTGGAGTTTGGTAGTGGAAATGTAGAAGAGAGACAGAGCAAGCAAAGGCAGACCCCAGGGACACTGAGGCAGAAACACAGTGGAGGGGAATATGGCCTAGAGAGGGCAGGCCAGGCTTGGGGCAGGCAGGCCAGGGTGGGACTGGCAGCTCTTTCCAGCTCTCACCAAAAGAACCTGCCATCCAAGCCTCACCAGACTTTGGGGTGGCACCTGTGGTTCATTGAGTAGGGCACCAGCCCCACATACCGAGAGGAAGGTGGGTTCAAACTCGGCCCCATCCAAACTGGAAAAAAGACAAGCCTCACCAGCTTCTCCTCCAGCAGTGACAGGGCCAGCTCCTGACTGGCTACTCTGACTGGCAACTGTGGCCACTAGGCCTGGCTGCAGGAGGTGAGGCAAGACAGATACCAGCCTACCTGGGCAGGAGCAGAGAGTGGTAGGTTATCAGAGGAGCAGGGGACAGAAAGTGTCACTGCGAATGGGGAAGTCTGTACTCCCACCCTGTGCCTGCCACCCACAAGACATGCCCACTCACATCCCCTGACCCCTTGACAGGTGGGAGCCCGCCCCTGTGGGCAGCATGTACAGAAATGAAGAAAGTTTCAGCCCCTGCACCAGGTCCTCTGACCCCTAAGTGCCCAGGGGAGGAGGAAGCCCCACACTGCAGAGCCAGGACTCAGCAAAGGACCAGCCAAGCACACCTGAGGATGTATCACCCTTGCCCCTCTCAGGGCTAGGGTCTCCTTCCTGCCCCATCCAAGGTCTCTTAGTTCCATCCAGAGCCAACCTGGATCAGAGCACCCCATCCCCTACACTCCTGCAGTTCCCTCCTGTCCCTCCTTGCCCAGCTCCTCCCCAGTGCCCTGCCCCACCGGCTCCCAGCTGCAGAGGCTCATCTGTCCATCCAGCCATCCATCCATCTGCAGTGCCCCAAGCAGCAGTGGAGTCTGTCCCCAAGAGCAATGCAGCAAAGAGGCAGAGAGGGGTAGGGGGGCCATAGGCACCTCCATCCTGACTGGAGCCTGCTCACCTTTACCTTAACATGGAGGCCCTGGGCTGGCCAGGGATGGGGACAGAACTCTTTTGGGAGATCTGGGCTGGAGGAGAGTTCACAAGGGAGAGCCAGGAGCAAGGAGAAGAGAAAGATACCTGGGCTCTGAGCCAAATACACAAGACTACCCAGGGCCAGGAAGAAGGCCTGGTGTCAAGGGAGGGCCATGAGATTGCTTGTTCCAACTGGCCAGGGATCTAGTTATGCCCTGAGTGGGACGGCAAACACCTGACTTCTTCTACCCCCTTCTCCCCACTGTCTTGCCAGACTGGGCCCTGGAGGCTCCAGCCTATTGGCTCACTACCCCAGGGAGAGGGAACATCTCCTGAGTCAGGACCTGTGGCAGGGGTGGAGACAAGGATGGAAGAACAGAAAAGGGAAGGCAACAGGGGACGATCCTCCTGATGTGGAGGGCCAGCTTCCAGGGACAGCCTCTCTGGATGCTGGCTGTGCCCCAACCCAACTCCCCACTGCAGTCACTGCCCACCCCCACGCCCCCACCCCGACTAGCCTGTGTGCTTCCTCCCAGGTGCCACTCTCCACACACAGCCTCTTCCAGCCATGGCATGCCTACCTGGGCCGGTCAGGGCACCCAGCTGGGGACAGGTAAGAGTTTACTGCCCCCGCTGGGCCAGGCCACAGCTGGAGGGGCTGGTTGTCCTTCTTCTCCTCCGTGGTGGTGGGCAGGGAGGGGGCCTGGCGCCGGGCTGGGGGCTCTGTCCTCTCAGGTTCCCTCCACAGCTCACTCAGAAGGCGGCAGCAGCAGAACTGCAGGAGCCAGCTCCCTGCCTCCCCACCTCCTCTACTCCCTCCTCCCAACCCGCCTCCTTCTCTAGCCACCCACCTCCTTCTGCTCGTTTCTATGGCAACTGGGCAATGCTGGCACAGACAGCCTCCCTCCCCTGTACAGCAGGGGACTCCGCCTTCTGCAAGGCACCCGCATCAACACAGGCATGGCACTGGCATGCAGGCACACACTTCACAGTCAGAGAGCCTGGTGGGGACACAGGCTCAGGCTGCCACCCTCAGCTGGTGGGGCCCTGCTGCAGTCCCTTTCCTCTCTTTCTTCTCAAGATTCTGCCTCCCTCATCAGCTGCAACTTCCCCTCATCAGCTGCACCCTTCTTCCCTGCACTTCCCCGGGGCTCTGCAAATCCTAATGCACGCTGCTCTGTAAAATTCTGTGTGTCTAATCATTGATTCTCTCACTTCATTAAAACACAAATCTTTGAGTTTTTTCTGGGCCAGGCTGAGTGTAAAATGCTTATGCACAATCTCATGCCATGAGGCTTCATACCCATTGGATAGATCAGAAGCTAAGGTTCACAGGTTCCTTGCCCTGGAACCTTGTGATTCTAACTCCGGTTCTTCTCCCGTGGGCTGTGGTCGCCACACACACCACAGAAGACACGGGTGATCCATACACACCCATGTGTGTTCAGGGTGTTTAAACCCCCAGCACACTCATAGGTACGCTCATTTCATGTATTTGCACACATGTATTTCTACATGTCTGTGTATCTACCCACATGTCCCCACACAACACACATTTATAACTGTAACACTAATACCAGCATACACACATCTTTAAGACATGTGGACCCACATGTACATGGATTCAGAACACGGAACACGTAAGCTCTTCCTATAGTAGCTATACATACAAGCCTTGAGCCTATCCTCTTGGGTGGGCTCAGTGACGAGCTGCTGCCCAGGAGAGGATTTGACAGTCTCCTCCGCCCCACCCAGGGATCAGGCACTAATCTGAGCTCAGCAGTGTCTCAGCTCTGTTGCTGGAGGAGAACAAGGTGAGGGCAAAAACAGAGTCCACATTTCCCCCACCTTATTCTGAAAACCCAGACTAGATGCTGCCTACAGCCCCTCAACCTATCCAGTCCTAGGACTTAAGAGTTAGGACGGTGCAGAGTAAAACAGCCCCCTCCCTCCTCAGAGAGTATTCCAGGCTTCAGACAGCTCTGCTAACCCCCAGGGAGGACAATTGCAGGGCAGGGGTAGGAGATCCTGGAGATGGCAGGAGACCAAAGTGGGGATACAGCATGCCCCACAGGACATGTTATCCGTATCCTAGTATCACCTCAGGGCCTTGGGCAAGGGTCTCTGTAGCCCCTGTGTCCTGGCTCTTTCCCTACACACCCAGAGAGGGCAGAAATAATAGGAAAGACCCAGAAGCCCACTGAAAATTAAGCAAAAGGCTGCCCCTTGATAATAACAATGGCCTTTTCTGTATTCATCATATCTAAGACTCCCTCTCCGTTATATGACCACTGCTGAATAGACTAAGAAAAAAAATCCCCTTGGAATAGATGAAATAGGGCATTTCATTCATTCAATAGGTATTTACTAGGCACTGACCACATGCCAGGGATTGTTCTAGGAGCTAGGATATAGCTGTGGGCAAAACAAAAGTCCCTGCCCTGTCATGGTGAGCTGGTGGATTTATTGGACACCTATCCCCAGTCTCAGAGCCACTCCTGCAGTGTCTTGGGTTGTCACAGCAGCCTTGCATAGTAAGGCCACCAGATCTATTAGGCTCTGAGACATGGAGCAGTTTGCCCAAGATGATAATGTTAGTAAATGGCTGGGCTGGGATTTGAACCGTCTGCCTGCCAACCTTTCTCCAAGGCTCCATATTGGTTTCATTAAGAAAGACCTGACTGGGAAACACAGCAGTAGCCACCTAGTTTCTAAGTTTCACAGCCAAGTTCACTTCTATCCGTTTTTTATTTGTCTGTTTTTTTGAGACAGAGTCTTACTATGTTGTCCTCGGTAGAGTGCCGTGGCTCAAACTCTTGGGCTTAAGCGATTCTCTTGCCTCAGCCTCCCAAGTAGCTGGGACTACAGGCGCCCGCCACAACGCCCAACTATTTTTTTTTTTTTTTGTAATGGTCATTGCTGTTTAGCAGGCCCAGGCTGGGTTCAAACCCGCCAGCCCCGGTATATGTGGCTGGCGCTCTAACCACTGAGCTACAGGCACCAAGCCCACTTCTATCCTTAGATTAAAGGCAGGATGTGGTTATTTTGTACTTGAAGTGTCTGTCAAGGCATGAAGACCCCTAAAACAATGTCAGGGGTGACTTCCAGCCTTGCCTTCCTCGAGCCAGGAGCCTGATGTTGGTTGTCCCCAGGCCTAAAGTTCCTCACAAAGGGTCAGATGAAAGGGTGGGGATACTGGTGAGCAAGAGTAGAGGCTCCCTGTAAAATGAGGCAGCCTCAGCTAGGGGGTGGGAGGGATTGAGTTCCCAGGTGCTGTAAACAGAGTCCCCTGCCCACCTGCCAGCCCCCAGCCCGGATCATCTTTCTCCTAAAGAGCTGTCTCCAGCCAGGTATACCAAAGACAGCTGCCCTCCCACCCACCCTCCATCAGCCTGATCCGGCCCATCTGCTACCTGGCAGACCCTGAGTCCTGCCCTCCCACATTCACAGATTCCTGACAGGCCCTGCAGGAGAACCTGACCACTTCTGTCACCTCCTCTTTCCCCAGCCCAAAGAGCATCCACCCTCAGCTCGCCCCCACTATCAGCCCCATCTGCTGCCTGGAAGGCCCTGAGTTACCTGTCTCTCCACTCCCCCACTTGCAGGTCCCACACTGCCCCAGGGACACCCTCCTACACCCCCCCCCACACACACACACACACACTCACACCATGCCCAACATGTTCCTATTCCTGGACCTTAACCATGTTCCAGTCCCACAGGCAGCATCAGCCTACAAACAAGGAGAATATCTTGCTCAGGACACAGAGCACCTGCCCTCAGGCCCTCATCCCTCTGTCACCCCCTCCTTGCCTCACTGCCCTCTCCTCACCAGCCCTGCACAGTTATCCCACATGTTCTCCAGAGCCAGGGCAAAAGCAATCAGGGCTCATTAACTGCTACTTTGCATCTCATATGCATAGCACTTCCATGACTGTCAAAATGCCAGAATCCACCCCAACCCCTGCCCACAACAGGAAGGGCTGGCTAGCTCTGAAGAAGTACAATGGAGAAGGCTCTACTGAGGTTCTGTGAAGGGGCTAAACATGGGATGGGCACCAGAAATGGGGAGAATCAGAGTGAGAAAATGTCCAGCAGCCCTGACAGGTACCCAGGGAGGGCCCCTGCTAAGTCCAGGCACTGCACACAGTGCCTTACACTTTACCCACTTGTTTTTCAAAGCACCATTTTTCAAAATGGCCCATTTTTAGTCATGGAAACTGAGGCTCAGCAGAATTAAGGCCTCACTACTCAAAATCTGGGCCTGAGGACCAGCAGTTTGGGCATTCACCGGGAAGCTGCTAAAAAAAGGCAGAGCCTCTTCCCTCCCCCCCAGTCTTCCTCCATCAGAATTTGCTTTTTTAGAAGACACTAGATGTGAGACTAAGGTTAAGGGACACACCCTATATTATAATACACAGCTGGAAGGCGATGCAGATGTCAACACTGAGGTATCTGACTAAATCCCATGCTAGTTTCTTTAGTGCATTTAATAAACATTTCATGAAAACCTACTATGGGCACCACTCTAGTATAGAACACAGCAGACCACCAGACAAACAACGTCCATAGCCTTATGGACATTTTATGCCAAAGGGAGAGAGAGAGATAATGAATAAAAGTTCAAGTGCTGATTAGTGCTAGCAAGAAAAATAATGTGGGTTAAAGGAATAGAGAGTTTAAGTGGCGAGACATTTTACAGTGCTTCTTTAAAGAGATGACATTTGAACAGAGGCCTAAATAAAGAGAAAAAAGGAGGTATGTGATGATATGAGGGAAGAATGTTGAAGAACAAGGATGCCAAGAATATACAATGGGGAAAGGCTAGTTTCTTCAACAAATGGTGGGGAGAAACTGGATATCCATATGGAAAGGAATAAAATTGGATCTTTATCTTACATCATGCATGAAAATCAACTCAAAATGGATTAAAGATATAAACACTGGCTAGCTGCAGTAGATTACGCCTATTGTTCTATAACTTTTGGGAGGCTGAGGTGGGAGGATTGCTTGAGGCCAGGAGTTTGAGACCAGCCTTGGAAACCCAGTGAGATTCCTGTCTCTACAAAAAATTTAAAAATTAGCTGGGCATGGTGGTTCAGGCCTATAGTCCCAAGTACATGGGAGGCTGAGGAGGGAGAATTGTTAGAAGCCCAGGAGATCAAGGTTACAGTATGCGATGATTAGGCCTCTGCACTCCAGCTTGGGTGACAATGAGACCTTGTCTCTAAAAAATAAATAAGTAAATAAAGATACAAATATTTAAGACCAGAACCGGCAAAATTCTTAGAAGAAAACAAAGAGGAAAAGTTTCATGACATTGGCCTTGGCAATGATTTCTTGGATATGACCCCAGAAACACAGGCAAAAAACCAAAATAGACAAATGGGGTTACATCAAACTAACAAGCCTTTGGACAATAAAGAGAACAATTAACACAGTGAAAAGGTAACCTACTGAACAGGAAAAAATATTTGCAAACCACATATCTGATAAGGGATTAATATCAGCTAAACTGAGTTTCATTTATGATGAAGAAATTAAATACTTCAATGACATCCACATGTTGAAGAAATTTGCCATAACTAAACCAGCTCTCCAGGATATTCTCAGACCTATCCTCCATAAAGACCAGCGTAATCCTCCACCACAAAAGTAAACCCACCCAGAAAATTTTGATCAAATTCCAACTTCCACAGTT
>CAUYPK010126570.1:0-27251 GCA_963574355.1 Loris lydekkerianus | reverse complement strand
AAACCTGCATCATCTAATGGAATTTTATACCCATGTATTCTCACCATTCAGATAGTGTAGAAACCAAGGCATTGTCACCCAAGCAGAGTGGAGTTCTCCCAGCTCAGCTTGAAGGCGCAGAGTGACATTGAAATCCATTGGAAAGCCCTTGGAGATGCCACTTGCAGTGAAGTCACATTCCGTCACTGTGATTTGTGTACAATTCACCCCCACGATGTCGATGTCGGACCAATCGCTAAAGGTGCTGGGAAGGAAAACAGGATTTCAATTCACAGAATTCTCTCTTCTTATTATAACAGTTTCCCCAAAGCTGATTTTTTTTTTTTTTTTTGAGATAGGGTCTCACTATGTTACCCTCAGTAGAGTGCTGTGGCATCACAGCTCACAGCAACTTCAAACTCTTGGGCTTAAGTGATTCCTTGTCTCAGCCTCCCAAGCAGCTGGGACCACAGGTGCCTGCCACAATGCCCAGCTATTTTTTTTTGTTATAATTGTCATTGTTGTTTGGCAGGCCCAGGCCGAGTTCGAACCCACCAGCCCCAATGTTATGTGGCTGGCACCCTAGCCACTGAGCTACAGGTGCCAAGCCCCAAAGCTGATTTTTCAAAAACAGCATTATTGAGAAATAATTAATGTACCATATAACTTGGCCAGGGCCAGGGCCAGGGCCGGGTTTGAACCCACCACCTCCACTATATGGGGCCAGTGCCTTACTCCTTTGAACCACAGATGCTGCCCACTTTCCCATTTTTGAAGTGTATAGGGTTTTTCAGTATATGTACATGGTCATACAACCATCATCACAACCGATTTTAGAAGAAGAAATCCGGTACCCAGCTGGGTTGTAGTGGCTCACACCTGTAATTCTAACACTCTGGGAGGCTGAGGGAGAGAACTGCTTAAGCTCAGGAGTTCGAGACCACCCTAAGCAAGAGCGAGACCCCATCTCTACCAAAAATTAAAAAAAAAAATTTACTGTGTTTAGTGGCAGGCACCTGTAGTCCTGGCTACTCGGGAGGCTGGGGCAACGGGATCACTTAAGCACAGGAGTTTTCTCTCTCTCTTTTTTTTTAAGAGACAAGAGTCTTACTTTATTACCCTCCATAGAGTGCTGTGGCATCACAGTTCACAGCAACCTCCAACTCCTGGGCTTAAGCGATTCCCTTGCCTCAGCTTCCCAAATAGCTGGGACTACAGGCGCCTGTCACAACACCTGACTATTTTTTGTTGCAGCTGTTGTTGTTGTTTAGCTGGCCCGGGTCAGGTTTGAACCCACCAGCCTTGGTTCGAACCTGCCTGCCTCAGTATATGTGGCTGGGGCCCTAACCACTGAGATATGGGCACTGAGCCAACTTAGCATGTTTTCAAAGTCAATCCATGTTGTAGCATGTAACAGTACTTCACTATATCGATAGACATTTTGTTTATCCATTCATCAGTTAGTAGACAGATGGATTGTTTTCACTTTTGCCTATTATGAACATACAAGTTTTTCTGTGGGTATTTATGTTTCAATTCTCTAGATTGTCTACTTAGAAGTGGAACTGCTGGGACACAGGATAATTCTATGTTTAACTTTTTGAGGAACCATGGGATTATTTTCCAAAGTGGCTATACTAGTTTATATCCCTACCAGTAAAGTTTGAGAGTTCCAGTTTCTCTACATCCTCTCCAACACTTGCTATTTTTTTTTTTTTTTTTTTTTTAAGACAGGTCTTTGCTCTACTACCCAGGCTGAAGTGCAGTGGTGTGATCATAGCTTACTGCAGCCTTAAATGCCTGGGCTCAAGTGATCCTCCTGCCTCAGCCTCCAGGGTAGCTGAGACTATAGGTGTATGCCACTATACCTGGCTAATTTTCATATTTTTTGTTTGTTGCCTAAGCTGACCTCAAACTTCTGACTTTAAGCATTTCTCCTGCCTTGGTCTCCCAAAGTGCTAGGATTAAAAACCTGAGCCACAGCACCCATTATTATTATTACTATTTTTTTTTTTTTTTTTTTTTTTTTTGAGACAGAGTCTCACTCTGTCGCCCTGGGTAGAGTTCTGTGGTGTCATAGCTCACAGCAACTTCAAACTCTTGGCCTTGAGCAATCCTCTTACCTCAGCCTCCCTAGTAGCTGGGACTATAGGTGTGCACTACCACACCTGACTAGTTTTTCTATTTTTAGTAGAGACAGGGTCTGGCTTTTGCTCAGGCTGGTCTCGAATTCCTGAGCTCAATTAATCCACCTGCCTTGGCCTCTCAGAATTTTAACCATGTGTCTTTTTGATAGTAGCCTTTCTAGTGGGTGTTCATAGCATATCCTGTGGCTTTGAACTGCATTTCCCTGTTGAATAATGATGCTGAACATCTTTTTATGTGCTTATTGGCCACTTATATATTTTCCTTGGAGAACAGTCTAATTAGATACTTTGCCTAATTTTTAAGTGGGTTATTTGCCTTTTAATTTTTGACTTGTAAGACCTCTTTATATATCCTGGATATAAATCCCTTATCAGACATATGATTTCCATTCTACCCCACAGCTGATTTTAATGCTTCAAGCTCAGTCTCTGCAGCCTGTCTTAGGAATGATACTGTATTAATGCAAACTCCATTCATGCTTCCTGGTAGTGTGAGTTTGTTTTCACTCCATAGTGGCCTATTTAAAGAGGGTTTGCCTCACCTATATGAAAGTCCTACCACATTCGTGGGCGCACCTCTGCATGGGGCTCTAGCCCTATGTCTGACTTCTGTTGTTATCATAGGTGACAGACTTCAGAAAAGCCAAGGAAGTGGCTGCTAGAAGCTGGAGTGGGGGGCAGTGGCAGTGTCCCCTCTAGGACAGCAATTTTGGCCCAGAAAGCATGGCCAGAAGGACAGAGGAGACAAGGCTGAGGATTCCTCTTTGCCAGGCCCTAGAAGCTGTGCCCTCTGTCCAAGTGCCAAGTGCCAAGTCCAAAGAAGAAAGCCACTTCAAGATGCTGGCGATATACAATAGCCAGCCCAGGGTCACGGACCCTAATGAGGAGAGGGACCCCAACCCACAGACCTATCCTCTCAGACTAGATGTCTGAGGGGTGTGTTTCAGAAGGGGCAGATAATTTCTTTTTCAAGGTATACAGCTACTTAAAGATACTCTAACCTCCTCCCTGCCCCCACCCCATGATGGCAATGTGAGTGGCTCTTCTTCCAGTGCAATGCGGGCCCCGCTTGTGACAAGACTCCATCCTCACTCTGTACAAGTCGCTGTGCCACTTGGTGGCTATGTCCAGCCTCTGCTAGGTCACTTGCAAAAATGTTGGCTTTGTCCCCTTTAACCCAGCAACCCCTCTTCCAGAAATGTAGGGAAATAAGCAGAGATGATTCATGTATGGGGGTGAGGAACCTTCGGCCTTGGACCCATATGTGGCCTTCTGGATCCTTGAGTGTGGCCTTTTGACTGAATCAAAGTTTTATAGAAAAATCCTTTTAATAAAGGCATTTGTTCTGTGAAATTTGGATTTGCTCAAAAACTTGGGATCTAGGCTTGGTGCCTGTAGCTCAGCAGCTAGGGCGCCAGCCATATACAGCAGAGTTGGTGGGTTCAAATCCAGCCTGGGCCTACCAAACAACAATGACAACTACAACCAAAAAATAGCTGGGCGTTGTGGTGGGCACCTGTAATCCCAGCTACTTGGGAGGCTGAAGCAAGAGAACTGCTTAAGCCCTTGAGTTGGAAGTGGCTGTGAGCTGTGATGCCACAGCACTCTACCGAGGGTGACAAAGTGAAACTCTGGCTCAAAACAAACAAACAACCTTGGGATCTAGAGGGCACATGTGGCCTTAAGGCTACAGGTTCCCCACCTTAACACAAAACAAAGATGATACAGAAATAATTATATGAAAAAAATGTTCATGGCTTGTCACCTATAGCACAGTGGTTACAGTGCCGACCACATACACTTAGGCTGGTGGGTTCGAACCTGGCCCGGGGCCAGCTGAACAACAATGACAACTGCAACAAAATTGAGCCAGGTGTTGTGGTGGGCACCTGTAGTCCCAGCTACTTGGGAGGCTGAGCAAGAGAATTGCTTAAGCCCAAGAGTTGGAGGTGGCTATGAGTTGTGAGGCCATGAGACTCTGTCTCAAGAAGAAAAAAACAAACAAACAAACAAAAAAACCCATTCACATACTTGAATATGTTAAATTAAAAGAAAAACAAAGGAGGCAGAAGTCAAAGTGTGACACACACACACACATTTTCTTTCTTTTTTGGACACAGGGTTTTGCTATGTTGGCTTGGCTGGACACAAACTCCTAGGCTCAAGAGATCCTCCCACCTCAGTCTCTTTGAGATCTACAGGCTCTTGCCACCATGCCTGGCTCACACACATACATTTCCAAGCAAGTGGATGCATTTAGGAAAAAAAAGTCTAGAGATAAATACATTAAAATGAGAAAAGTGGTTATTCTTGGGAGTGTAGAATAATAGGTTATTTTAGTTTTATACTATTTGGGGAGGTTTTCCAGATTTTCTATAAAGAATGTGGATTGCTATTAAAATCAGAAAAAAATGAAATTAAAAAATGTTTTGAGAAGACTGGGTTGGGCAGGGCTGAGAGTGGGCCTGACAGGAGACTAGGAGGTGTGACCTAGAAGGAGTTCTGCTGCCCAAATGTCGATATTTTTGAGAAAAACCAAATACCAGCTTTTTTTTTTTTTTTTTGAGACAGAGCCTCAAGCTGTTGCCCTGGGTAGAGTGCTATGGCATCACAGCTCACAGCAACCTCCAACTTCTGGGCTCAAGAGATTCTCCTGCCTCCACCTCCCAAGTAGCTGGGACTACAGGCGCCCAGCACAACACCGGCTATTTTTTGGTTGCAGCCATCATTGTTGTTTGGTGGGCCCAGGCTGGATTCGAACCCACCAGCTCAGGTGTATGTGCTATCGCCTTAGCCGCTTGAGCCACAGGTGCCGAGCCAGCTTTTTTTTTTTTTTTTTTTTTTTTTTTTTTAAAGTGAAATCTCTAGATTTCTTAATTTTGGCAACAATTTAAAAAAACTATAAACTGGAGCCAAACTGGCTACATGCAACTATCCGCAACCCATGATTTCAACTTTAAATTCTCCCACAAAGTACTCCATGTAATTTTGGCTTAGCTCCTGTGCAGTCAACACCAGGCCCCACCTTTAGAAGGGCACGTGCTTTGATGCTCTGTGATTGCCATTTTGAAATTCTCTCTCTCTTTTTTTTTTTGAGACTATGGTAGAGTGCCATGCCATAACAGCTCACAGTAACCTCAAAGTCTAAGCAATCCTCTTGCCTTAGTTTTTCAATTTTTAGTAGAGATGGGGTCTTGCTCTTGCTCAGGTTGGTCTTGAACTCATGAGCTCAAGCAATCCACCTGCCTTGGCCTCCCAGAGTGCCAGGATTACAGTTTTGAAATTCTTTGTTTGTTTGTTTGCTTAATATTTTATATTTTATTCCTTAATATTAACAGGTTAAGAATAAAAAATTTTCCCAAATACTGATTTATAGGTGACTTTTTAAGTGGCACACAAAAAGTTCAGTTTCACAAAGAGGAATATTCAGGGATCTATTTAATGCAATTTTAATCCTTATTTCAACCTAAATGCAATAATTTGATAAGATACGTACATACAAAACCCATATATCCTAAATTACAAAAAAGTTTCCAAGGGACTGTAACTCAAATCCATCCTTCTAAATCCTAATTCTCTATTGGTAAATTTTTACCCAATGTCTCTCTTTTCATATGGCCCTTTTCTAAGCCAATTAAACAGATTTTTGTTTCATTTTTATTTACGCTGAATGCAACATAAAAATATAACAGGTAAAGGGCAGGACCTGTGGCCTCGGTGAGTAGGGCGCTGGCCCCATATACCGAGGGTAGTGGGTTCAAACCCAGCCCCGGCCAAACTGCAACAAAAAAAATAGCAGGGCATTGTGGCAGGCACCTGTAGTCCCAACTACTTGGGAGGCTGAGACAAGAGAACCTCCTAAGCCCAGGAGTTGGAGGTTGCTGTGAGCTGTGTGACTCCACGGCACTCTACCAAGGGCGATAGAGTGAGACTGTGAGGCAATATAACAAGGTAAAAGTAAACATTGTATAAAAAACAACAACAACAAAAAAAAAAGCGGCTTCCACAGACACACATGGTTTTCATCAAGTATGTTTCCACAATGAATAAGAACTTTCAAATATGCAAATAAAACACTACCCTAAATGTTTATCTTGACATCAATGCCATCCCATTTTTGGCAATGCCATTCTTGCTACTGAAAACATTTTTTTTAGAAGCTTCTCCCAAAACTTAACAAATAGTTTGTTATAATCCCCCAAAAGTCTTAAATCAAAAAACTTTCCAACGTGGAAGATTCACATGAAACTTTGTTTCTCCAAGAAAATAAAATCATTCTTATTATAGGAAGAAAAGAATATTAAAAGAAATCAGCCATGAGCGGTGCCCGTGGCTCAAAGGAGTAGGGCGCTAGCCCCATATACCGGAGGTGGTGGGTTCAAACCCAGCCCAGGCCAAGAAACTCTCACGGCAAGTGGTGAGTTTTGAAATTCTTAATACTGCTTAAACACGGAGTCCCACACATTCATTTTGCACTGGGCTGTAGCCAGTCCTAGCAAATTACTCGCTTTATCATGAGTGATTTAATGTTGGTAATTTATAGTTACTGGAGGCACAGATAAATGTTATTTGGGATAATCTTCAAAGCCCAGGTTAGCATCCTTTTTATTAAACAAATATTGTTATAGTGGACAATGAGGACGGAGGATCACTTGAGGACAGGAGTGGGAGACCAGCCTGGGCACACAGTGAAACTCCATGTGTACAAAAAATAAGTAAAATGGATAAGACGTTATTTGGAAACTTATTCCTCTACCTTATTCCTAAAACATCTGCCTATAATTTTGCTACATTACCTTTCTATTCTTGACCATAAAGACTTCCCAAATTTTACATAGTTGCACTTTCTATCAGTTGACATATAATTATCTTTTCTAGTGGCTGCCTAGGGTTTGGTGTTCAAGCATAAGTCAGCATGCCACATTAGCCATTTTCTTATTGACAGATATAAATATACACGTCAATGATTCTAGTTTTTATTTCTTTGTCATCTGATGAGGGTCTGGATTACCTGTTCAGGATAAAAGTAAAATGGACATTTCCATGACTCTTCAAACATAGAGAAGAATTACTTTCCAAAAGGTCGTGCTAATTCCTCCTGCACCCAGCTATGGGTGTCTGTCCAGCAATCTCATCCTCATAAGCATTGAGTACAGCATTTCTTTACATTTTATTTAGCAGAATAAAGTGAATTAGCCAATGCTTTTACCTTTATCTCCAATTAACATATTTAGCAAGGTAAATAAGTAATAACTTAAGGACTTGTGCTGTGCCTTCCTTTCTTCTTTCCTTTCTTTCTCCTCCTCCTCTTTCTTCTTCTTCTTTTTTTGATCCTCAATTCTCTTACCTCAGCCTCCTGAGCAGCTGGGACTAAAGGCATGCCCCACAAAGCCCAGCTAGTTTTTCTATTTTTAGTAGAGACAGTGTCTTATTCTTGCTTTTGCTTAGGCTAGTCTCCTGAGCTCAAGGGATCCTCCCACCTTGGTCTCCCAAAGTGGTAGGATTATAGGCGTGAGCCACCGCACCTGCCCACCTGTCTTCTCTCTATATGGGTTTATAATATATCACAAATCAAGTGATGGCCAACTCTGGAAAAGGTTGAAAGGAGATGAGAGATGGAACAAGGAGGTCAGAATAATGCACAAAATGGAAAACTGGTTGAGAAATAGAATTCATTGTAATTAACTGAATAAATTACTGATTAGGCCATATTTTATCTATAAACTTAAATAAATCAGATGTTTTAACTTCAAGATGAAAACTAGAAGGTGCCTCTTGCTCTTCCATGACCAGAAGGAAGCCTTTTTTCTTTGTTTCTTTTACAACCCTTCTCCTGAAACCAGCGAAAGAATAAACTTTCACCAAAACAAGAAGCCATGTGGTTAGACAGCAGAGTTCTCTCACCGTCAGTGTTATTTAAGCTTTCTGATGAGTGGGAGGTTGTGAAATCTCTGTCCCTGGAGGTTTTAAATTGAGAAATATCTGCTACCCGTGGGTTTGATGACTACCCTGCTGAGAAGCAGGCACCAACAGCTGCCCTGGGGTCCCTACAGCCCATCCACAGCACCCAGTAAGGATCCAACAGAAATGTCCAGCTTACTATTTATACTGTACCCGGTAGACCACCGGCCTTGTGTCATTGCTCAGGGCCACTGGCTCCCAACTCAGAACCTGCTTGGTGTTGTACAGGTGAATCCTCGGGTGTTGAGGGGCAGGCAGCTGGGAAAGAGAATCTTGGGAGGGATTGAGAATAAGAGAAGGGAAGAGGGGAGAGAGAGAGAGGTGGGAAAGGTTCAAAAGAGAAAAATCAATTACATAAATATTTAAATGTACATTACCAAAGTCATTTACACAACTTAGTTTTTGTCAAAGTGCAGAAATGGTGTTTATTACCTGTTCCCCCTGGGTATACCCTGTTCCTGGCTCCACCTTTGACTACAAAGATGGCCCTACCAGCACAGTCAGTAGAAAGAAAAGAGTGGGCGGCGCCTGTGGCTCAAAGGAGTAGGGCGCCAGCCTCATATACCGGAGGTGGTGGGTTCAAACCCAGCCCTGGCCAAAAACTGCAAAAAAAAAGAAAAAAGAAAAGAGGTGCTGGGTGTGGGATTCCCGCCTGCAGGTCCCAGATGTTACATCAGACCCTGTGCCCTGGAGCCCGGCTGCGCTGCAATCCCAGTTCCAACAACAGTGAGTTTGACACTGGGCGGGTTACTCGCCTCAGTCTTCGCTTCAGGAATAAGGGATAAATAATAGTGAGCCTATGGAGCTGTGATGAAGTTACATTGGTGAGCATGGGACACACATCAGCCCCAGATTCAGTACCAAGGGAGTGTTTGGTAAACCTCCAGAAATACCCGAGTGCACACACAAACACCCCCAATCAGGTCAACAAAGCCCAAAAGGCACCTGGGAAGGTGTCAGCAGAACTGCTGTGCTTCTCATCACAATCGCTTGGCTTCCCATTAAAATGCAGATTCCCAGGCCTCCCCCCACACCACGAAATGTTCATTTTAAACAAGTTTTCCAGCTGATTCTTATGCAGAGTGAAATTTGAGAACTATAAACATAGAAATAACATACTTCCCAGGAAAGGATAATTGCATGTTGGGGCAATACCAGAATCCCTCTCTGGAGAGACACAGGCTCAAAGGTCCACCCCCCACCCCAGCAGATACTTCACAGAGGACCTTCTTGCCAGAAAGAAAACAAATTCAAGATAATACTTTCTCTGAATTAAAGATTAATGAGAAATGCCCAGAAGTTGGAAAGAAAGGTTCAAAACACATTCAGGTCCAGAATTCAAAGCAGGAAATTCAAATCACACATTTGCAGTAAATGTGTCCAATCTTGAAACGCATGACAGAGCTGAATGTAGGGACTATCCCAAATAGAACCGTGGGCCCCAGGAAAGAACGTCTGCCCAGGAAGGAATGAGCGTGCCAATCCCCACCCCTCCAAACTCTCACATTCCCACCCACCATAACTCATATGCTGACTTCTTTTTCGGACTCAGCCCACTGGCACTTGAGTGAATAAAGGCCACGTTGCCCACACAGAACCTGGACTCCGATTTCCTTTCGTTCATGTCTCGGAATAATCTTTCATTTTCAGTCCTTAATCTCTTAGGGCAGTGCCCAGATCAGCTGACAGCTGGGCCCCCAGCTCTTCTGAAAGACACATTGCCAAGGATCTGCAGCCACTTACAGAATGCCCATCCTCTCCACACCAATGAGCTCTAGATAGCTAACTCGACACCTGTCGATTCACAGCAGGCCTCACGATGACCTGGGCTGAAACCACCTGGCACACACCGTGGCTGCTGTGACCTCGCAGATCACTGCCTGCTTCCAGGGAGGGCTGTGCAGCCCCTATGGAGTGACTACCTGCTTGGCACTGAGCACCCATCAAAGAATCACAGAGACATCCTTTCATTGCCTGTATTAGGTCCCTAGGGTTGCTATAACACATCACCCCAAAACTAGAGGCTTAAAGCCACCCAGGGTTAGCCTGGCACAGTGGTGCATGCCTGCATTCCCAGCTACCTGGGTGGCTAAAGCAGGAGGATCACTTGTGCTGAGGAGTTCCAGGCTGTAGTGAATAGCCACTGCCCTTAGCCTGAACAACATAGTAAGACCTCGTTTCTAAAAAGTAAATAAACAAAAACAAAACAAACAAAAAAAAGCAACAACCCAGATTTATTATGGTACAGTTCAGAAAGCCAGAAGTTTGAAATAGGAATACACCCCTCCTTTCCTCTTCGTTGTTGGCCCTTTTCATCCAGAAAATCTTGAGCCAGCTCAAAGCTGCTCCCTCTTTAGCTGCAGCTCCCAGGATATCCTCTGGTGCCTTCAATATCGCTGAGAACTTGCTGAGCTAGGAATCTTATCCTGGAGTCATCTCTCTGTACTCAAACCTACAGCCGTCAAGAGCCTGCATGAACCCAAGGAGAACTCCCTAGTCCAGCCCATCATGGACTCCAGACTCCAACTCATTCCACAGAAGCTTCAAAACTGTGAATTTTAATACACTGTGCTCTTCTGTCTTTTAGACTTTAGGGCAAGATCACTTAACAGCCTTCTCTGATAAAAGAAACTGGATACAACAGTTTCACAGCATATTATCTGCCCCCCCCCACCAAGAAAAATAGGAGGAAGGAGAACACAATTCACCTCACCCCATTAATTTAACTGCAGCTACCAATCATCTTTCATCCCCTTCTTTCATTTCCCAAATAAAGTATGAGTAACTGCAAAAAAAAAAAACAAAAACAAAAACAAACAAAACCAGTTTGAGATAGGTCTCACGGGCTAAAGTCATGCTATCTTCAGGGCTGTGATCCTTCTGGCAGCTCCAGGGAAAAACGAATTTCTTGACTTTTTCAGCTTCTAGAGGCCTCTTTCCCCTTCTTTGGCTCAGGGCCTTTCCTCCAGCAAGGTTGGCCAGTTGGCTTTGTCCTTCTGGTCTCTCTGGGGCTGACTTTTCTGCCTCCCTCTCCCATCTTTCCAGGACCTTTATGACTGCACTGGGCCCACTGGGCCTAATAATCCAGGGCACTGGCCCATCTCAGGATCCTTAATTTACTCACATCTGCAGTGTCCCTTTTGTCACATCAGGTAACACATTCCCAGGTTCCAGGGAACGTATGGACACTTTTCAGGACCATCATTCTGCCCACCACACTAGCCCTTCTCCACCTCCCATTTCTGGGGAGGAACCAGTGGGAAGTTACTCCCTCTTGCCTGTCTTCTGCCAGCACCTCCCTCTCCCCAGTCTGGACACTCAGCTAAGAGAGGAAACACAAAGGAACCCAGAGTGCCGGGATCACAGGTGTCAGCCACTGCGCCTGGCCATTACAGCCTGGCCATTACAGCACGTTTCGTAATGCAATGACTGTGTTTCTTCTGACAATGTCCCTAACTAGACTGTTCTCAGTGATTTTCTTTATCATTGTTATATGCTCAGTGCCACACACTAGTAGCATCTAACAACTAGTGAAGAAATGGATGAATTAATGCCTTCCTGCTCCCACCTGCCTGTCATCTCTGATCCACCCTGATCCACTGTTTAAGTTTTTATGTATATTTTAGGATTGGATAGCCTGTCTTAAGGGCATAGTTTGGTCAACACACATCACACATAGGTAATAACATTAATAAAATTAACATTCATCATTTAATCTCTACAACTGAGGACTGACTCTTCAGGACCTTGGGGGGCATTATGATGAAAACCAGTTAGATGAGCATCAGTGATCCCACTTCCAGCACCCTGCAAGGGAGGAGAAGTAAAAAACATCTCCTGGTTCCTCAGCTATTAACAGAAAGTTGTTCTCTTCAGGAAATACTAGATCATTTGTCTCTTCCTATAAAGAGTGGTTTTTGCCTTCTTGGGAGTAAAATAGGGATATTACCTATGTCAAAAGAATGGTTGAGAAAATTAAGAAAGATAATGTATAAAAAGTGCTTAGCACTTTGTCTGAGCTAGACGAGTGGTCCCATAAATTGGAGCTATCCTTATCATTTATAAAGTTAGCCCAAAACATTCCAGCTACATGGTTGTTTCAATGGCTGTGACAAACAGTAGTTCGCCCACTGCCCACTGGCTTCCGCTGGTTTTCATGTTGTCGGGGACTTACCGCCTTTCTCGGCATCTTTAAGTACACTATAAGCTTTGGATGTGGCATGGTACCTATTAACTCACTGGAAACGCCAGAAGCAGCTGATATAGTTACAAACAGAAGCCTTAATTCTTCAATACTCAGGTAACTAAATATCTAAAGAGCCAGTTGACTTACTGTACTTTTGTGCTGTTGGTTACATTTTCTATCTAGAGCAGTGATTTTCAACCTTCCTAAAGCCTCGACCCTTTAATATAGCTCCTCATGTTGTGGTGACCCCCAACCATAAAATTATTTTTGTTGCTACTTCATAACTGTAATTTTGCTACTGTTATGAATCGTAATGTAAATATCTGACATGCAGGATGTATTTTTATTGGTACAAAGGGGTCATGACCCACAGGTTGAGAACTGCTGATCTACAGCAAATGGCTACCCCTTAACAAAGCATTGCTCTGAATCTTGTGGGGTTCACTATTTTACAGGGGCTCTCCTTATAACAACTCTTAACAGGTAGATTCTGTAAGTCCCTCTTTAAAAAATTTCCTTTTTCTCTCCCTGTGACCATAAAAGTAGTTTCAAGACTACTGAAGGATCCTTACAAATTATGGAAAAATGTGGAAACAGTTTACTATTCCTTTACCATGTAATCATTGTTAATATTTTCACATTATGTTTTTACTAAGAAATGGTCTATCTTAAAAATAACCATTTTTTTCTTAACTGTTTTGCAAGAATATTTTCAAGTAGCTGCAAAGATAGAGATCAGTATAAAGCATTACTACTACTCATCAAAGAATCTGTGGATCTGGTTTATTTCCAATGCATCACACAGACCAAAACTTTTGTAGAACACAACAAAAGTTAATCATCTGAAGATGGACAGGGACCTGGATGCTGTGGCAACGTCAAAACATGACGTTTCCAAATAAGTCTCTCAACCTCCTGACTCATCACAGGTGAGTTACAAACAGTTCACAGACCACCAGCCAATGCCACACAGATCCAAAGTCCTGCCACCTGCCCACCACACAGCTTGGGGGGTCCCCAACGCTCACCTGAAGGAGGCCTGGGGAGGCAGACACATAGGTTGCTCAAGACTTGAAGCTGGACAGTGGCAGAGTCAGGATTCAAGCTCATTTATCTGACTCCCAAGGAAAAGCAGCTAATCATAACATAAGCAAAAACTATCTGGGTGAACAGCACAATGACTCAATCTGTACAAAGTATGTAAACAAAACGTGTACCCCCTAACATTCTGGGGGGGAAAATCCCCAACACCACATTACTACTTCAAATGGGAAGGAACTTCTAAATTCTTGAAACTATGTAAGTGCTATTCAAGGGACGCTATTAGTCTGTCCATGGGAAAGAACCCAGCACAACAAACACATGAACATCCAGAGACACTGTCCTATCTGCATCTTCCGCCGTGAGGTCTCTCCCACTCTTTTCTCCTAGTTTTTATGTTGGTTTGGCTGTGAGGTCAGCTAGTGCCCAGGTGAGGAGGGGCACAGCTCAGGGAAGGGGCTGAGCTGGGATTAGAAGTATGGCGCTGACACTACCCACCTCCCAACTGAAGGGACCCAGCCATTTCTGGGTACTGCCCTGAATACTGCTCCCCATGTACGTGATCTTGGGGGAACTGACTATTTGGATTTCATATCAAATATCCAACACGTCCTGGCCAAAAGATTTGAATCCGGGTCACACTTCCACGACCCACGACCGAGGTCTCTGCCCCACGGCTGCAGGACTTGGGAGGGGACCCCAGGTAGAGGCTAACTTTAGTGTGGCCGGGGGTGGAATCTGTGGCCGGCAGAGGCGGCCCCTTCCCAACCCCTGGGTTCAGTTTTTATTTTGTTCATTTTGAAAAAGTCGGAGTCAGGGGCGCGCTCAGATTCCCCGCACAGGTGCCGCGGGGTTGGAGAAAGCCGCTGCAGAGCATCTCGCTTCACGAAGGCGAAATGTGAGTGTCCCCTTCCCGGGAGCGCTGTCCCAGGGCCGCGGCGCCGCGCCAGGCGGGGGCTGCCGGGCGGCTCTCTCCTGTCTTTCAGCTCCTAGACCATACACTGCCCGGAATTCCCCGCCGTCCACCCCCAACCGCTGCCGGCTCTTGCAACCCGAGGACCTCCACCAGGTTCGGAAGCCTCGGGCACCAGACTATAGGAACACCCCGCAGACCCCACGCGATCCGGGCACCCCGCGGACCCCACCAGGTGAAGGAACCCGGTGGACCCCGCGCGATCCGGGCACCCCGCGCACCCCGCGCGATCCTGGCACCCCGCGGACCCCGCGCGATCCGGGCACCCCGCGGACCCCGCGCGATCCGGGCACCCCGCGGACCCCACCAGGTGAAGGAACCCGGTGGACCCCACGCTGCCGGGGGACCCCAGCCGCCGCGGCAGCTTCTTCCTCTGGCCTCCGGGGCCCCAGGCCCTACTTACTCGGCCGGGGCGTCACGGCGCCCAGCGGCGGCAGCAGCAGCAGCAGCAGCAGCCACAGCAGCTGGGGCTGCATGGCCCGGGGCGCACAGCGCGGCTGCCGAGGCCGCGGCGGCTCAGTGATCGGCTCGGCCGCTGGCCGGGGTCCGCGGAGCCGCTCCCGTCGCCGCCCCGGCAGCCATGGCGAGCGCCGGGCTCGCAGGGCCCGCCTCTTCCCGAGCGGCGGCGGCGGCGCGTCCCGGCGGAGGGGAACCGACTCGGCCGCCCGCGCCCCGCCCCGCCCCGCCCTGGCGCGGCCGCCCGGACTTTCTCCCGCGCCGGCCCCGGAGCTCCACTCGGGCGGCGGCGTCCAGCGCTGCAGGGACCCGGCCACCGAGGCCGGCCTCCCCGAGCGCGGATCCGGGGGGCCTGGTACGGAGGAGGGCGGGACAGAGCCCGCCGGGCGCCACCTTGGGGGGCCACGATCCTTCTGGAAACACCCCTGGAGCCCAGAGCCCGGGTGGGGCCTCGCGGGGTCTCTCGATTTCTCTCCCGCCCTCTACACTGCTACTTGGCGCCTAGATTGTCTTCCCTTTAGGTTCAACTTCTTTCTTAATAGCAAAAAAACACGTATTAAGCTTTTAACCCCATTTTAAAAATAGTTTTAAGGGTATTGGGGTTAGAAAGGGCCGCATTAGAGGAAAGAATGAAGTTGGGGGGACAGTGGGCACAGAGCAGTGGGAGGGAGACAGAGAAACTTCCCGCCTTTCCGGGGCAAGCGGTGCAGAACTGGACGTCCCCGCGGAGCCGGGCAGGGATGGGTCCTCCGCGCCTGCGCCTCCGCCAGCTGGGAGAGGAATGATGGGCCACAAGGGCAGCTCAGCACGCAAGCAGGGGGGGCAGAGAAGGGACAGGGTGAGCGCACCGGGAATTAAAGGTGAGCCTGCCAGGCAGGGCGGCAACGCGGTGTTTCCAAACGCAGGCCTTCACATCTGGACTTCCCACATTCCTTTATTTCCTTTCCGTAGAACGCTTTTGAAATCGGCCAGCCACGTAAAATAGGTGATGAAATACTTAGCAGGTATTTGAATCATGTATTGGATTATTTCCAGACATAGAAGTAGGGGAACGAAGAAAAGGGAGGGGGCGCAGGGGAGGGCCTTGGTGTGCTCCCCCTTATGGGTTGGGGACACAACTACAAGAGGGACTCGACCTAAGAAGTGCAAATATCGTAACCTAATAGTTTGTACTCTCACATTAACCTGAAAAAAAAAAAAAAAAAAAAAAGATGTAGTGATGTTAAGCGAATAAAGCAGGCTGTAAACTGTAATCCTTTCAAAAATGATTAAAAGTGACGGGGGAAGTATTCCAAAATACAAACCCGAAATAGGTTGTGGGATTGTGAATGGTTTAACTGTTTTCTTTTCTTTTCTTTTTTAAAAATACTTTTCTCCCCCCCCCCCCCCATGCATCTTTTATAAGGGGAGAATGGTGTTAAAGAAAAGGGCAAGTGTCACCTGCCTCAGCCAAGGCCAGGAAGGACCTGTGACCCCCTTGAAGACAGCATGTTCTGAAGCCTGTGGTCCTGACCTAGGTCGGTACTTCTTTCTCCTGAGCTGGCGAGTCTCTTTCCAGAGCTCTTCTCTGCTAACACTTCAGACGTCCTCAAACTTTTTTAAACAGGGGGCCAGATCACTGTCTCTCAGACCGTTGGAGGACCAGACTATAGTTGAAAAAAACAAACAAACAAACAAACTATGAACAAATTCCTATGCACACTGCACATATCTAATTTTGAAGTAAAAAAACAAAACGGGAACAAATACAATCACACCACCTCATGTGGCCCTCAGGCGCAGTTTGAGGACCCCTGAAGAAGGTTGTTTATATTTTTCCTACATTAAGTGCTTGGCAGAATACTGAAAGGACCTCACTCTGTTCCTGACCGGCATGGGTGCATGGTACTCGCTACTCACAATATCCCAATTGCAAGTTGTTGTCTCCCAGCCCTAAAGCAGTTTGTGTTGTTAAGGCCAGTTTCTCAGGAGTTGACTTGTCTATCTTGCTGTTCCTCTTGACTCAAGACTCTTGAAGTCATTGATAGCAGACTCTTACTTCCACCGAAGCTCCCAATCTAAAGAAAACAGGAAGCTAATCCTACTGGCAGTGGCCTAGCACCCACTGCTGTTTGTCCCTTTCCATTTCCACCTGCATGTCATCAGGCAATACCTTGATCATTGCCTAAAGCTCTTAAGTATTAAATAGTTCCCTCCTGCAGTTTTGCCCTTTGGAGGCAGATTTACTTAAACTTTAGTGCCCCCGTCCACTTGCAGGGATATGGCAAGGCTATGAAAAGGCACCATGTTCACATGGTCACATGCTTTTGTGAAATCTGCAAAGTGAGAGATTTTAACCCCAAATGCTCAGACCTCTGTCTCTTTCCTCTTTGAGTTTCCTTCCAATTCCTTCTCATGTGGGGTTGCAGAGGCTGTGAAATTTTTGAGAAATGTCTCAACATTTATAGTGTATCTATCTATCTGTCTAGCTATCTCTTGAGAGAGAGATGACAAGTGGTGAAGTTAAAAGAAATTTTTCTACACTATCAATAATTAAAAAACACCCCCCAAAAAGTTTTTTGAGACACAGACTTACTGTGTTGCCCTGGGTAGAGTGCTGTGGCATCATCATAGCTGACAGAATCGTAAATCTCTGGGGCTTGAGTGATAGTCAGACTCTCCCGAGTAGCTGGGACTACAAGCGTGCACCACCATGCCCGGCTAGTTTTTCTATTTTTGGTAGAGATGGGGTCTTGATCTTGCTCAGGCTGATCTTGAACTCCTGCGCTCAAGCAATCCACCTGCTTCAGCCTCCCAGAGTGCTAGAGTTATAGGCATGAGTCACTGTGCCTGGCCTAAAAAAAACAAATTTTGTTGACTGAAAAACTTGCTTTTTCTATAGAGAATATTTTGATAGAGGAAAGACTGAATTAACTTTCTATTTCTATAGAGAAGATTACAAAAGGTTGTCATATATAGAGACAAAGATGACACAGTAAAAAAATATAGGTAAAGCATTTTATGCAAGTGTCTCAGATAGTTAACCAATGGAAATAGTGTTTATTTTTTGGATTTTGTGATGCTAGTGGTGTCACGTAGCTCTAAAAATTTGTAATGTGTTGTTTATTTTCTCATCCTAATTACTTTTGTGCCTAATTTTATACTTAGTTGTGTATTCTTTCATAAGGAGGGCTCCATATAACTTATGAACTTCAGCCCTGTAAAACCTGAATCAGCCCATTTCTTTCTATTAATTTGCTACCTTCCTGAAACATTTTCCCCATTGTAATAGTCTAGAGGGGCGCTCCTCCTTCCCTGGAGAGGGACGTGGGTGGCAGAAAGAAGCCAGCATTTCTGGCTGCTGAGGTGCCTCTCCATGTGCTGTTACACTCAGTCCTCCCAGGGGGGTGGGGGAGGGGGAGGGCGACAGCTGCCCCATGAGGAGACAGCAGACTTCAGTAACTTGCCCTGTGGCAGGTTTGCACTGTGCTGACTCTGCTAAGCTGTGACTATGTTTCCTAGAATTTCCCTCCCTAAATAGTTCCGAGGTAGCCTGGGCCGGGAGGGATGTTTGTATGTGTCCTAGGCCATTTTCTGTTGCTTATACCAGAATACATGAAACTGAGTAATCTGTAAAGAAAAGGAATGCCCTTCTTACAGTTACGAAGGCTGAGTAGTCTGAGGTCAAGGGACTGCATCTGGTGGGAGCCTGCTTGTCGGGAAGAGTCCTATAGAGGTACAGGGTATCATATGGTAAAGGGGCCGAGTGTGATAAATGTCTTCCGATCTCTCTTCCTCTTCTTAAGAAGCCACCCAGAGAGTCCCACTCCCATCATACTCCATTAATCCATTAGCCCATTAATCCATGAATTAATTAATCCATTTTCATGAGGCAGGGCCCTCAAGACCCAATCACTACCTCTTGAAGGCCTAACCTTTCTTTTTTTTTTTTTTTTTGAAGAGACAGAGTCTTACTTTGTCGCCCTCAGGAGAGTGCCATGGTGTCACACAGCTCACAGCAACCCCCAACCCTGGGCTTAGGGGATTCTCTTGCCTCAGCCTCCCGAGTAGCTGAGACTATAGGCGCCCACCACAATAGCCAGCTATTTTTTTGTTGCAGTTTGGCCGGGCCTGGGTTTGAACCTGTCACCCTTGGTATATGGGGCCAGTGCCCTATCCACTGGGCCACAGGCATCGCCCGTGAAGGGCTCACCTTTCAATACTGCCACACTAGGAATTAAATTTCCGAAACATAAAATTTGGAAGACACAAGTCTAGAAGTGTGCATGACTGGGGGAGGTGAGAGTGAGGGGGCAGCCACATTCGTTTACACCTGGGAGGTTGGGGCAGGACATTGTCACAGCTTCTGTGCTTGTGCTGTAGACAGTGGAGTCTCTGGATCTCCCGCCGGTCCTGTGTGGTTGGAGGTAAGGAGGTGAAGCATCACCAAGGGGGTTCCAGCCTGTCCCTGATTCTTCCACCTCTCCACCTTATCCTGCCCTGAAGCCCTCAGGTTCCAGCACCAGACAAGAAAAAACGTTCTCACCTGGACAGGGCTTGCATCTTTTGTGTGTGTGTGTGTGAAGTCACATTCCTATAATGTAATAAAACACACACATACACACACATCGCATGGGCTTCTGCTCCTCTGATCAAAACCTGGCTGATCGAGTCCCTCGTCACACAGCCCGTGAGTGGCCGTATGGGCTTCTGGCCACCCCTCTCCCTGGCATTTCACATCAAACTTCTCATCCTTCCATCCAGTTCTCCTGTAACCAGGCTGGCTCCGAGCCTGATCCGACTCTCCACGGCTCCCTGCTATTCTCTCAGTGGGTCTTTGCAGCTGTCCTTCTTGAAGGCTATCCGCCTCTTCTGCTGCTGGTCACCCCACCTGCTCACCCTTTTCTCTCTCCCCACACCCACAATCCAGATTCTAAAACTTCATCTCTGCCCGGGCTTTCTACTTCCGGAGGACTTTGTCATCTTCCCTGACATTGGTGTCCTTGTTGGTCTTTGAGGACATGGGCACCGTGTGTGCTGGTAGGTGAGTGTCCCTGATAGATTGAGACAGAGCCACCAGAGCTCCAAACACAAAGTCCACCCTGGATCATCACCAAGTGGGCCCTTGATCTGTGGCTTGGTTCTCTTCTAAGAAATTCCAGTATTAACAGAGGGAATGGCACATCAGCAAAGGGACCAATCCCCTCAGGTCTCCAATGATGGATTTTCTCACTTGTCATGGGCCACAACCTTCTCCTTTCATCACCCCACAAATGTTGTATTTCTACTTCCCCAGCAGGGCCACCATAAAACCTTCCAAAAATGCTTAGTCTGGCCCGGCTGATACCTGTACTCCAGCTTTGGGAGGCTGAGGTAGGAGGATTACCTGAGTTTAGGAATTTGAAAACAGCTTGAGCAAAGCTAGAAAAATTAGGCATTGTGGGCAGGCACCTGCAGTCCCAGCTACTCAGGAGGCTGAAACAGGAGGATTGCTTGAGCCCAAGAGTCTGAGGCTGCTGTGAGCCAGACTGATGCCATGGCTCTCTAGCATAAGTAACTGAGTGAGACTGTATCAAAAAACAAACAACAGGCCAAGCGCAGTGGCTCGTGCCTGTAATCCTAGCACCCTGGGATGCGGCCGGGGGATTGTTTCAGGAGTTTGAGACCAGCCTGAGGAAAAGCGGAAACCCCGTCTCTAAAAATAGCCCGGCATTGTGGTAGATGCCTGTAGTCCCAGCTACTCAGGAGGCTGAGGCAAGACAATCACTTGAGCCCAAGAGTTTGAGGTTGCTGTGAGCTGTCATGCCACCACACTCAACCTCAGGGTGATAGAGTGAGATGCTATCTCAAAAAAAAAAAAAGACCTTCTTACTCTTTTTCTAGCCTACCACGTCCTATTGAGGGCCCTCACAGAAGTAACTATTACAAAATACAACATTCTACATTTCATTCCTCCTTAAAATGAGGAATTAACAGTATTTTGAAATTTGTGAAGGAGGAGAGAGAACAGGCAAACAAATGAGAAAATTTTACAGTTCCTCTTAATCCCTTTGAAAAGGGAAGAGACTCTTACATTTTATTTACTTATTTTTGAGACAGAGCTGGGTAAAGTGCCATAGCGTCATAATAGCTCAAAACAATCTCAAACCCTTTGGACTCAAGCGATCTTCATGCTTTAGCCTCCTAAGCAGCTAGAACTATAGGTGCCTGCCACAATGCCTGGTTAGTTTTTCTGGTTTTTTTTGCTGTTGTTGTTTGTTTTGTTTGTTTGTTTGTTTTTTAGAGATGGGGTCTGGCTCTTGCTCAGGCTGGACTTGAACTCCTGAGCTCAAGTAATCTACCCATCTCAGCCTCCCAGAGTGCTAGGATTACAGGCCACCATGCTGGCCCTACATTTTAGATATGTATCAAAGTCTTAAAGTTCCTGGTCCTGGTGTGTGTGCAAATGTCAACTACCCCAGGGGCAGAGCCTGGAGTCTCCAAAGCTGTCAGTGGGAGCTGGAAGGGGCAGGCCTGAGATTTTCTGATGGGTTCACAGGGCAGCATTTATGTAATGAAACCTCTTTGGTTTTGTCCTTTAGAGAAACTCAAACTGATTCCTGATTTCTGGAAAGATTAAGATCATACCATTTTTTTTGAGTGTTTAAATGTGCTTTTTGGGATGTTGCAAATCTCCAGGAAAAACCTGGCAGGGGTCACAAGTAGGGACAGTTCTTTGACAGAGGGCTCAGTCTAGGGGCACAGAGGGGCTTCAGGGAATCACCTTAGCGCCATCAGCAAACTGGGAGTCAAGCCCATATTCTCTAATACAAAGAGGTTGATAGAGTCAAATGTAGGGACCCACCCAAATAGAACTGTCCCGTCCAGGAAGGAATGAATGCTCCACCCAGGAAAGAGTGAACGTACCAATCCCTACTCCTCTGACCCTCTAAATTCCCATCCACCTTAACCCATGTACTGACTCCTTTCTTGGAAGTAAAGGCCGCATTCCCCACACAGAACCTGGACTCTGATTTCCTTTCATTCACGTCTCACAATAATTTCTCATTTTGATCCTTAACCTCTCAGAAGTGCCATTTGTTGAGATCCTACCCTACGTTGCATGTGAGGTCGGGCAATTAAATTTGTGATTTCATCCTATAAAAAAGTGCTACATACCTCATTGCTGAATATCACAATGGTCAAAGTACTACCCTTGGAAGTACCTGTCATTGTACCAAAGGTCTGACAATGAAGTTCATGACCTCATTCTGGAAAAAGTGCTTTGGACTAGGCACTGGCATTGCTGCATAGCTTCTTAAGCGGAGTACTGTGAAGTGGACTGTAGTGCTATTCCACAGTGAGATAATGTAGCTCTTTTTCTAGGATGAGTTCAAGAACTTAATTGTCAGACCTGGTATACTGCTGTTGATTACATAACAAACCTACAAGGTAGGGGATAGTAGGTATTTATCTTGTTTGTCCAGCATGTTTCGAACACCTTTTACTGTATTTGGGGAAATTTCAGTCTTAGAGTATGCCTCTTCCATGCATAAAATTCAAATTCCCAACCTCTTTTTAGGGAGGATACATGTTATTGACACTGTGCCGGCCCCGGCCCCGGCCCCGGGGAGCATCCTTCTATTACATACCTTCCGTGGGCCAAAAATCACAAAAGAATTCACCTTCAAGAACCCCCTGGAGCACTCCACAGACCCTGATTTCTCGATCATTTTCCATCAAGGAAATCAGTCTCATATAGCTAAAATAATTTTACGCCACATTTTCTAGAAGCTCAAAACACTTGTTCTCTCTTTGCAAACATACATATGCAAAGACACAAACATACCCTTTAAATACATTCTAGGCCAGGTGAGGTAGCTCATGCCTATAATCGTAGCACACCAGGAGGCCATGGTGGGTGAGTTGCTTGAGTTCAGGAGTTCCAAAAAGACCTGAGCAAGAGTGAGACCGCATCTCTACTGAAAATAGGTAAAACTAGCGGGGCATCATGGCTGGTTTCCATAGTCCCAGCTACTCAGGAGGCCGAGGGAAGATAATTATTTGAGCCCAAGAGTTAATGGAGTGAGACTCTGTCTCAAAAAACAAACAAACAAAAACCAATCTTTATTTTCAAAATATGTATTGGAATCTTTTTTCCAAATGTGTATTTTGATTACTGTTACTCTTTGTGTTTGAAAATGTGTACCTAATTTGCACAGCTATGATTTGACAATTTAAAAAAAAAAAAATGTGTACCTGTACCTCTTGTAAGTCTCATATACTTTGGTTTTATTCACCTGTGAGAACTGGAGTCTTCGACTTCTCTCTGTGTGTGTGTGTGTGTGTGTGTGTGTGTGTGTGTGTGTGTTTGGAGGGGGTTCTGGTCCTGGCTAGGCCAACGTGTGAAAAAGAGCCCACAGAATAGAACTGTTAAGGAAGTGAATTGAGTACTACCTCATCTGGCCTCTGTCTGATGATTGTTTAAGAAACAGCACTAGTCACACAGAGTTTTCAAAAAACTCTGCTTGTATTGCCACAGCATAATCTCACTGGATGAATCAGCCCCAGTTAATGCTTTCCGTGTTCTGCACCCAAGTCAACAGTTGGCATCGCTGGTGGCAGACCTGCATTGCCACAGTGAGGAAGTACAATTCTAGCCACAAGTGAAAAAATCCCATGCTTTTTTTCATTCTCCCAGGAGGCCTTTGTGGGAGCAAACACATGCCCTCCCCAGGGCTTTCTGAGCTGCTGGGACTACTGTGGAGGCTCCCAGCAATGCTGGGGACCTGGCTGAAAAGCCCCAGCTCAGAAATGGGTGACCCAGTTTCCTCCCACCAGCGCGTGCTGTGGAGGCCTAACGGGAGCCCCCCATTCTTGGACGGTGTACTGGTTTCCTATTGCTGCTATAATGTGTCACTTCAGATTTGGTGGCTTAAAAATATATACTTTATCTTATAGTTCTAGAGGTAAGAAAGGCAAAATGGATTGGCAGGGCTGTGGTCCTTCCAGAGGCTCTGGGAAGAATCTGTTTCCTTGACTTTTTCAGCTCCTAAAGGCTGCCATGTCCCTTGCCATGAGTCTTTTTTTCAATTCTCTCACTCTGGTCTCTGCGTCCATCGTCCATTGGCACATTCCTCCTTTGACTCATCTGCTGCCTCTTTCCCATATAAGGACCTTCCTGTTTCCTTTGGGCTCACCCAGACAACTCCAGGAAATCTCACCATCTCAAGTTTCTTAGTCCCATCTGCTAAGTCCCTTTTACCAGACAAGGTCTGGGGGGTCATCATTCAGCCCACCACAACAGCTGCACAGAATGACATCAGGCAGATGAGTGGCTGTTCCCAGCATCTCTTCCTTGGGCTCTTTGCCCCACTTCCGTGTTGGACTGTCCCATTCCCCTCTGCCCACGTCACATGCATGCACACCTCTCTGGAGCCTGGCAGGTCTTGGCTGGCTACTACACCAGCTTTCCCTGTCCCATAAAGTCTGCAGGCTTGTGGCCCAGGATTGTATTTCCTGGTGTTGGTATTAGGTCTTTTCTTGTTAAATTCAGTGCATTTCTAAATTAGCTTAGTTAAAGCCTGCCTTAAACTAAAGAGGGTATAGAAAGGATTAAAATTGTTTTCGAAGGCCCAGGAATGAGGGAGATTAGGGGTAGGAAGAATTTGCTGCACTTCTTGAACAATCCGTCTAAATTAATTTATGGACAAGGCTGCAACTTTCTGATTGCAGAAAGGCCATAGTGGAGACTTGGCCCCAGGCAGTGTTGGCTAGTTGCGGGTCTGTGGTAGGGAGGGAAAGGTTATTGGGAGCAGCCGTGTTCTTTAATTCCTTCTTCTTTCTGGATGGTTCCTCTTGCAGAGGCTCATGCCAAGACTGAGACTTCCAGGAAAAGCCAGTGTATGGTGTAATAATATAAGACTAATCTCCTGGATCAACACTGTGGATTAGCCTGGCCAGGACCTAGGATAATCAACTGGATTCTACTCCTCAGTAATAAAAAATTGAATGTCTGCCTTGTTCTTTAGAATTCTAAAACAGCTTAGAATAATAAATGTGTCAGGAAGAAATCCTCATGACCCTGACAAGAGGACAGGCATCTTGGGAGGACTGCTACTGACAGCAAGCAGGTTAGAGACCGAAGGGCATGGTGAAAACGTATAGCCGTCTGTACTGTATGCTATTTTTTAATGTAAAGATTTATAAATAAAAAAGAATATATGATATAAATGATTAAAAAAATCTTAGACCTATGAAAAATGTGTGAGTCTAGGAAATGTACTCTATACTGGGTAACAGAGTGAGACTCTGTCTCAAAAAAAAAGTATTGAAAGAGATGGCTCCATTTACATTTTTAATTCCTCAACAAATATTTATTGGACATTTGCTACATGCCAGGAATTATTTTAGGCACTTGAGATACAACAGTAACCAAAGCATTATATTAATAGCTAAACTTAGCTAGGAATTTTTCTCCCCTTTCTTCCCTTTTTTTTTTTTCTTTTTCAAAACTAAAGATAAGGATCTGGCTACATTTCCCAGGCTGGCCTTCCAACTCCTGGGCTCAAATGATTCTCTGTCCTTAGCCTTCTAAGTAGCTAGGAGTACATCTGCATACCATCTTGCCTGGCTTTTACTAACTCAAAACTACCTGCAAGTAAAGAGCCTTACTTAAACAGGAAACAAGATAGATCAGTGGACAAATTTGATTACTGAAAACATTCTGTACTTCCTCACCCAGAGAAGTTTTTTCATCTGCCTAAAGAATGTATCTTTATTAAATAGCTGGGAACAGCTATGCATTTCTTCACAACAGCACTCAGAAATAAGAACTGTCAAAAAAATGTTTACTATCTTAGGCGCCACCTGAGGCTCAAGGAGTAAGGTGCCGACCCCATATACCGGGGATAGGGGGTTCAAGCCCTGCCCCAGCCAAAACTGCAAAAAAAAAAAAAGAAAAAAAATTTTTTTTTGCTATCTAAATCAGATCAAATCAGTCTCCATGCCCAACTTCCCAGGACTTTAGGGTTGGACAAAGTTTGGGAAATGTGGGAGGGATTCTAGTCTTGAATATGCTATAAGCGGGAGGTACCTGTGGCTCAAAGGGGTAGGGCGCCTGTTCCATATGCCAGAGGTGGTGGGTTCAAACCCAGCTCCGGCAAAAGAAAAAAAAAAAAGAATATGCTATAAACATGGCTGATATGCTCAGCTGTTTATTCAAAGATGGTAGAGCTGGGCAGCGCCTGTAGCTCAGTGGGTAGGATGCCAGCCATATACACTGAGGCTAGTGTGTTCGAAACTGGCCTGGGCCAGCTAAAACAACAATGGCAACAAAAACAAACAAACAAAATAGTTGGGCGTTGTGGCAGGTGCCTGTAGTCCCAGCTACTTGGGAGGCTGGGGCAAGAGAATCATGTAAGCCCAAGAGTTTGAGGTTGCTGTGAGCTGTGACACCACCACACTCTACCCAGGGTGACAGGTCAACACTGTCTTAAAAAATAAAAATTAAAAAAGGGCGGTGCCTGCAGCTCAGTGGGCAGGGTGCCGGCCCCATATACCAAGGATGGCAGGTTCAAACCTGGCCCCACCAAACTGCAACAAAGTGTAGTAGTCAGGCACCTGAGGTCCCAGCTACTCGTGAGGCTGAGGCAAGAGAATCGCCAAAGCCCAGGAGTTAGAGGTTGCTGTGAGCAGTGTGACGCCAAGGCACTCTACCGAGGGTGATAAAGTGACACTCTGTCTCTACAAAAACAACAACAACAACAACAAAAACAGATGGTAAGGCTGCTTTTGGTGTCCTCTGGCATCCAGGACTCCCCCCACCTCCTGCCATCCTAGGTCATGCCTCTCCCTGCAGGTATCTTCAGAACCAGGTTCCTTGATTCTGTCCACTCCCTTCTTCCTGGACAAGCTTTCCAACTCCTGAGTTTGGTCCCTAGGAGCTCTATGACAAAACTCCCACCCAGAGTCTAGGGCCCTGGAAGGCCCCAGTAGGGCAAGGAGAAATGATCATTATTTATTTATTTTTTTTTTTTCTGCTATCTACAGGCCATCCCTTCTTCAAGCATTTCTCAGAACTACAGCAGTATCAACATGAAAGGAAGCAAAAACAGAAATGACTGTTCCTAGTCCAAGAATTGAATTCCCCCTTAACTCTTTTCACTTTAGAAGCAGATTAGTCTTATTTCCAAGAGTCAAAATGCCAACCTTCTATTGCACTTTGCATTTAGAAATGGTTGCAATTGGTAAGGAAAAAGACTGTACAGATGACAATGGAAAAGAATGAGAAAGGATGATAAAGGCAGTTATGAAGGAAAGGTAGCAATAAAAGTGAGATGCCTTTTGTTTTTCCTTTAAAAAAACTATGATACAGATGGGATTAAAGATGGCGGCCGAGTAACAGCTTCCCTGCAACTGGGCACGGTGAGTCTGGGGAGATAAGACTCCAGGCATCTCTGGCTGGTGGGATCTGCCTATAATCATCCCTTTGAGGATACAGGGAGTCCCCAGGAGCAAGGGACTTCTGGACCCCAAGAGGAGGACAAAA
>CAUYPK010126568.1:0-20158 GCA_963574355.1 Loris lydekkerianus | reverse complement strand
GACTCAGCTTCATGAGAACAGCGTTGCTCTCAGCTTTTATCACGTAGGCCCTGGTTCCTGGCCTAGAGCAGGCACTCAGAAAACATGAAGGCTATAACCCAACTATACCACAAGACTATGGGGAAAGGGCCAAGGAAGGGGAAGGGAGGGGGGAGGTTTGGGTGGAGGGAGGGTGATGGGTCGGGCCACATCTATGGTGCATATTTTTATCTATAATAAAAATAAATAAATAAATAAATAAATAACAAGAATGAAAAAACACAATAAAAAAATATTTACGGAGGTGAATTGATTTGAAGAACTTTGGTAGAAAGTATCTTTTCTTCATATTCAGCACTTCTAATTTTACTACACAAAATATATTAAAATAGGTAAAATTATGAATATTAAACATCCATGCACAGTAGGGGTTTATTAACAAATACGTTCTTGATTTCTTAGATTCTCTTTTAGAAATTGAATCAAAGTAATTACTTATATAGTTCAAACTCTAAAGAGGGCTCAAAGCTTTTACCCTCCCTCCAAACTTACAAGTATTTACCTTTCAAGTCTTTTTTATGTTTTAGGAGATGTTCCGATATTTGTGTTCTGCAAGGCATGATCTTGCAAATGGATTCTTGGATGTTTTTATTGTTTTTACTAAAAATATATGTGACATCAGTCCCTTGCCAGACTTTGAAGATCTAGCAAGTCAAGAACTGAAAGGAAAAAATTGGCAAAAAAATAAATAAAATGGCTTTTATTCATTGGACTTGTTTTTGATGTATTTTATCTGAGTATCAGTGTGATAGGCCACTGCTGCCCAAGTCAAGACATGGATTAAGAGGAATGTCCCCTCATCTGAGACACGGGGATTGTAGCAGATCCCTGGTTCATAAGCTTGGGTAAATGTAAGATTAGTTAGATTCATCTCTGACTTTTATTTTTATAAGGTGTACACTCTAATGTTCAATAACAAAGCATAGTGCAGCTGTCAGGCAGTCATCCGCATGAATGGAGGGTCAGTGTGATTCCTGCAATACTGTGGCTCTGGGGTTAATTAGGCTGAGCCCAAATCCTAGGTTGAATCATGGTTCACTGACCAGCCGTACATCCTAGAACAACACAACAGCCTCTAATGTTGTATTTTTGGTCTATAGAAACAGGAATATTAACACTTATCTTTGAGGATTATTCATCTACCAATAGTATATAGATTTCTATTTCACTGCTTTTTACAAACATTTTTTGAATGCCTTTTCCATATAAAATTTAAGATCTTTTTTCCAACAACAAAAAGTACTGTGTGCTGTGTTCTAGTAAAAATTACACTTTCCCAGTCTCCTTGGAATCTCACTGCTTTAGGGATAGGGTGGATTCCATTGATTTAGTTTCTTCTTGCTCTCTGGAAAGCCATGGACACGTGGTCCTCTGTGTGGCACTGGGGTCACTCTTCCCCTGGGTCACTGTGGGTCTCATGAGCCAAATCCACCCCAGGTATACCTACGAGCTTTGTCATGCTGGTCTCTGAGAACAGGGAGAAAGCCTTGCACCAGTCATTTCCACAGACCTTAGAACAGCCCCAGGCCTGCCTTTTGTCTCGCTGACCACAGACCCAGAAATTCTGTAAAAACTGCAATTTGGAGTTGGGAGTGGAGCGTACGGGAGCTGCAGTCTAGTCCCCATGTTCCTGGAATTCTTCCATTGTATCCTTTTAGCTCTGATCTTTGGGTAGAAATATACTGGATATAAAGTAAAAATTTCCTACAGGTAGTTTCGATGATTGTCAAGATTCATTCAATTAATCACATTTATTTGTTCAAATATTCCACAGTTTTTAATTGGGTAATTACTTTGGGCCATAAAATTCCACGTTCTGGGAATAGAGAAATGAATAAAACAGACAAATCTATGCCTTCATGGTGTTACATTTCTAATAACATTACACTCCAGAAAATTCACTCAAGACAAATTTTCACTTCAAATATTAAGATAGTACATATTTTTGGTTGATCTTCAATAAAGCATCAAATTGTTTCTAAAACCAGCACTGACTTCAACTAGTGCAAATTCATCCTGTCTTTGTATTTTGCCTGGTGTTTGGATTTTGTATAATTCCATTTGGAGTTAAAACTCTTGTGTTTGGAGAACAGAAAACTCTTCAGGAACATACAAGGATATATTAGTAGGTGGACTTGTTCATGGGGAAATTGAAGAAGTAGATGCTGGAACATTAGCTGTAATTTCCTGTGGGATATAGTTAGAGGTGGGGCAGCATAAAAAGTAGCAAGAGTCTAAACAAATTACTATGAGGCATCCCTGACACCAGGACTGCTGCAAAGGAGCTTGACTAACTAGATACAAAGTATCAGTGCGTAGTCTGCCACCGTTTTGTCATGACACCACTCTTTTGTAGGGGAATTATAGGTGACAGGAATTAAGAATGCCATCCGTATAAGCATTGAGAGGAAATTCCATGCCTCTTGTGTTTATAAATCTTTGAATACATCATCTCACATTCAGAGCTGGGTATAGCTTGTTAACTGGAATCTTAAAAAAGAGATATTGTACTGTTACTGCAATTAACATCTTCGAAAGAGCAAGAAAGAGCAAGATTAATTTTAGGTGATTGAAACCTTGAATTTGCAGTTTAGTGTGAGAGAAATTGTTAGACTTATCAATTGAGTTGATCTGCAGGGAGATTCCTCTGGTTGCCATCTGTGTGGCAGCAGCTCTTCCATTCTTGTCTGTCTCCAGCCCAGACTTCCTTCTGTGTCCCAGACCCCACAGGCAGGTGCATCTGCCCCACTGCGCTTTCTCCTGTAAGAATTCCAGAGCATATCCCTTGATTCTTTCACCCGTCTTTGCCCATTTTCCTACTTCTGGCACCTGTTTTCTGTTCCCAGAGTGAATGCTTTTCAGATTGATTGAAACTCAAGATTCAAAACACAAAATGTAGCTCAAATCAGTTTTATTATTCCCCTCCTCCCCACATATATGCAAGATCTACACCCAGACTAATTTTAGAGAAGCAAGCATTTGATTGTAAATTTAGGAGTTGATAGCAAGTCAAAAAGGGAATACCCCTCTGTGTATTACCCCCCAATTTCCCTGCATCTCTTATGGAGCAGAGTTTTATGGCAAAGTTCATATTATGGTATATTAAAACAGGTTTTTATTTCAGCAAAAGCTATAGTGATTAGTATGAGGTAAGCACTCCAATCTGTACAAATAATCAACACACTGAAATGGGCATAAATGTATTTATGATCTATGTACAAAAGACTTAATAAAAAATTTTTAAAAAGACAATAAATTTAATACTGTGTGAATATAGAAAGCCTATATAATTTTTGTTTTTGCCACATTTTTCTTCACTTGAAACACAGTGGGCGACGCCTGTGGCTCTAAGGGGTAGGGCGCTGGCCCCATATGCCGGAGGTAGCGTGTTCAAACCCAGCACTGGCCAAAAACTGCAAAATAATAATAATAATAATCATCATCATAAAGAAAGAAAGAAAGAAAGAAAGAAAGAAAGAAAGAAAGAAAGAAAGAAAGAAAGAAAGAAACACAGTGCTTTATTACTAACTTCCTGGCATATTTTTAGCTAAAAAAAAAATCTTTCTAAAATTGATATGATACTTTGAATTGTAAATTCTAAATGCTAGGTTTGGGGAATAGTCATCTATGTTTAAAATCATGACAAGAAATAAGAATCATTTCCTTTGCTTTGGTAAGATTTGAGTAGCTAAAGGAAGGCTTTTCACATCTTGATACTGTTGACTGGATACGACATTGGTATTTCATCCCACCTGCAATCCTAGTGCGTGATGCTGGTGGTGGCAGGTACGTGAGTCTGTAAGGGTGGCAGGGGACCCTTATAAAAGGTGGAGCATTACTCCACTTTGAATATATTAAATGTAGTAAATGTATGGTCCTAAAAGGTGACCATAGGATAAAGTGAAACAAGAAATAGTTTTTACAATGACCTGAAACATAATCATATTATTTTAATTAAAAGTAGATAAGAAGTGTTCTTTGGAACAGATGTATAAACAAAATTAAATTAAATGAGAAGCAAAAATGATATTATAATCCTACTGATATGTCACTTAACTCTATCTTAGGGACATAATTAGATAAAGGTAGATATTGATCATAATGAGATTATTCACTCAAATAGAAAAACAGAGACTTCTGTAAAAAGTTTAATTTCTAATTATAAAAGGTAAAAATCACGGTCAGTTTTAATCTATTACCACTTTTTAAATATTTAGTTCTAATAATTACAAAGTAAATCAAAGTCATGAAACAAAAATATTAAGGATGGGACAAGTCAAAGCAGTTTAAAAAGTATCCTGTTTGGCTAAAATAATTATTATATGTTTTTTAATTATCTCAAAATTTAGTGTTTGATATCAAATGTGAAAGAAGGAAAAGCACATTGTTAATATAAATTTTTCAAAAGGCTTACTTTTTAGAAGTCATATCCAGAAAGCAACAAACATTTTTTTGTGAAGCGGAGAGTGTGTGAAGCATATTCAGAGATTTTTGTTCATTGAATCATTTACGTATTTCTTTTTTTTTCTTTTTTTTTTTTTATTAAATCATAGCTATGTACAATGGTATGATCATGGGGCATCATACTACGTATTTCTTCAAGGTATACTCTTCTCTCAGATTTTTAAAGTTCCTTTAATGTAGAAACCATTAATAATTCCAAATTAGTGCACTATAAGAAAATAAAATATATATTATAGTGGTAGTAACCTTAGCAGAAATTATATAGAACTATAAACAGAAGACTATCAAACTTCATAAAGCGTGAAGATTTTAGTACAGGAGGAGACTGGGCATTGCTCCACTTTGAATATATGAAATGCAGTAAAAGTGTGAATTGTCTGCAATCTTATTCACGAGTTGAATGAAATTACATAAAACCCAAAGATGAAATTCTATGAATTCAAAGACATCATCCTAATGTTGCCTTGAAGTAAATAGTAGTTTAAAAGGAATCATAAAGTTAAAATATTATTTAAAAGGGACATGTCTATTGTTAGGATAGACATTTAAAAAATTAATTTAGAAGGGAGAGTTTCGTGGGAATAGCACAAGAATAGATCTCTAAAGCAGAATGACTTCTCCAGAAATATTTCATTGAATTTTGGAATTTAATCACTATTGAAGGAAACACCACACAACAAGAAGGCTGGAGGAGCAACTTAATAACGTGTGTTGCCATAACTGATTAGAAACTTAGGCAAACATGAACATAAAACCTTACGTGAAGCTGTCAGTTTCTGCAGGAGGATAATTTTCTATTTTTCTACGATTGAAAGGCCAGAAAAGGAAGGACATGTTATTACACATAGAGGGAAAGTCATTTAGCAACACTAAAAAGGCAAGGAAAAATTAAGGCAATGTTTACAATAATATATTAAAAATAATTTTATAAGAATATTTCCTAAAATTAATAAAAAAATTAAAATTCAATAGATCAATGTTCCAAAATGTTATGATGTATTTTATAAAATTTTAAAACTAGAAATAATACAACTATCCAACAATAAGGAGATAAGTAATAACATGTTTGCTGATAGAAAAATAGGCTGCCCTTTAAAATAATGGTAAAGAAATTAGGCAGCCACAAAAAAAATGCTTAATGTACAGTAATACATGAAAACATATGATACAAATTGTATGTGTTATTATTACAATGAGATAAAATTGTCCACAAATACAAGAAGGTATTTTATGCTCATTGTAAGAGCAGTGTATTTGAAAAATTTTGTCATCATTTTATAGTATTTATTTATTTTGTTGCAGTTTGGTGGGGATGAGGTTCGAACCTGCCACCATGGGTATATGGGGCTGGTGCCCTACTCCCTGAGCCACAGGTGCCACCCAATTTTATAGTTTTTAAAGTTAAGAATAAGCTTAGAGGGTGGCGCCTGTGGCTCAAAGAAGTAGGGCGCCAGCCCCATATGCCAGAGGTGGCAGGTTCAAACCCAGCCCCAGCCAAAAAAACTGCAATAAAAAGGAAATAAAGGGAAAGGAATTTAAAAAAAAAAGAAAAAGAAAAAGAATAAGCTTAGACAGTTTAAAAATAATGGGGGCGGTGGCTCACTGTAATCCCAGCACTTGGGAGGCTGAGGCAGGTGGATTTCCTGACCTCACAGGTTAGAGACCAGCTTGAGCCAGAGGAGACCTCACCTTTAAAAATAGCTGGGCATTATGTCACGCACCTGTAGTTCCAGCTACTTGGGAGACTGAGGCAAGAGAATCTCTTAAGCCCAGGAGTTTGAGGTTGCTGTGAGCTGTGACGGCACAGCACTGTACCGAAAGTCAACCAGTGTGATGAAAATGTGTCAAACGGTTTATGAACCTAGTGTATGATGTCCCATGATCATATCAATGTACACAGCTATAATTTAATTAAAAAAATAAAAATAAATAAATAAAAAAGAGTTTGAATAAGTTCTTATACTCTGAAAGTATTAAGTAAAGGGTAATTGATGACATTCTGAAATTTTTATTTTTTCTAAAAGCCTTAGCTCTACACAGAAATATAACATTTTCTACTTGAATATCATTAAAGTGGAATGTCAATTCGATTTTGAGTGTGACTTCTCTAAACCTTTGAATATTTTATTTTTAAGAAGTTAGTAATATAGTTAATTATTAATTTGGAATAGATGCTTTATTATGCAATCACATACAAGTGACATTTTGGGGAAATGGTGCTATCAATTATTATATATATTTTTAGCAGTAGGGGAATAATTATTTCAGTTTGCACTTGATTAATACCCTATGGCATTCTGTGAATGGATTATTTTATGCAGGGTTTTCTTGTAGCTTGTCACTGGTGTAAAATCTGGTGATTGATTGATTTTACGGTGTCTTATTTGTCCTTCTCTTACAAACTTAGCATGTCCCTCTCAGAGCCAGGTCCTAGTGTAGACCTGTCTAATTGTGCTCTTGAGTACGAGCCAACCCCACAGTCCACTCAATGGTGTACTTTCAACCGCAGGGCATCTTCTGTGCTGTTCTGCTTGTCTGAAGAGAAGAGAATCATTGAAGTGGAATTTGACTGCTCTTACTTCACCCCCCTTTTTTCCTCTTCATGTGTCCTGTATGTGAAGAAATCCCTTGGGGTGCTAGGTGTCTGCCATGCCGAGGAGTTGGACTGAGCCTTTTTGGGATATGATTTAATCCAGAAACCAGGAAAGGCTGTTCAGGTCTAAATTCCAGGAAGGCGAGGCAGGGAGTGCCTGGATATAGGAAGGAAGTTGGCAGGTAGAATCAAAGACTGAATTCAGGTTGGGAAACTAGGAGATGAGATTGCATACAAACAGGTTTAATCAAAGGAAAGAAGATGGGGCCCAGAGGGTTGAAGAGGCAGAATAAAGGATGAAGAACCTTTCGTCATATTTTTTATTCATTCAGAAGTATTTATTGATTTCCCACTCTAGGATCAACCTATAAAGTGATGGTTGATGGGACAGAGTGATGACCCTGGAGTGACCCTCACGGGTGAGAGCCTTGAGTGGACAGGTAGTTAAATCACTTGATCCATTATTCGCATGTGGTCTATGAACCTGGTTTTATATTGTTGTGATTGGCTCTACCTGTTAAGAAAAGTTAAGATCACACTAAAAATATGTATCATAGCTTCAGAAATGGTAGGCAAAGATTTCTGCATGTAAATAATTGCATCTTGTACTGTTTTTGGAGACATATGTTGGGAACCTATGTATTTTAATGATATTATTACCATTGTTTTATGATGGCGTTCCATGTGCTGGAATGTGTAAAATTGTTATATACAGCATTGCAGATGGAAATTTTAATTGCTAATTTTCAAGGAATTTTTGTTCCTTTCTTTTTGAATAGATAATTTTCCAGGAAAGCAGTGGTGTTTGTTAAAAGTAATTTCTTGTAGCATCTTTTGAATGAGATATGCCAATTAAATGGTGGGTGGGGGGAGTGGTGATGCATGATTCTCAGCCTTGATTGCATCTGTGTTCAGAGGGAGATTACTCACAACAATACAGGTTGAAAGGGAAAAATTTGAAATCACAAGCTCACACTGAAATGCTAGGTTGAAAAGATGAACTAGATATTTAGATACATCACAGCGTTGATGAGCCATTTTAGTTAGGCTTTCAAGACCTAAGGAATATCAAATTAGGCTGCCTCTCTAGTTCGTTTTTGATGATTTGACCATTAAAAATACCCAGTGATGTACTTGAGGAATAATTCAGAATTATAGCTTATCAGAGTGCTGCCTACTTTCACTGTTTACCTGACTGTGTGAATTAGTCTGAGCACTTTCTTTATCTAATTGTGGTCAACATTTATGGTTTTTCTTTTAAATATGTTAGCTATTTCTAACCCTTGCTTAACAATGATGACGACAGCTACAGCCACATTTCTGAAAGACTTATTTTTCTAGTGGGAGAATTTCAGCATTATCCTTCCTGTGGCATTTCTGAGAGGGAGGGAACGTTGGTCTGAGGCTTGCACTAGGGAAACAATGTGTAAATTGCAAAAGAAGTGAGTTTGTATTGCTTGATATATGTATATTTGGCAACATCAGAGCTCAACTACCATGTCTTCCTGGAAGTAAAAACCGAGATTCTATTGTGATGTAAAGATTACACTTCATGAAAATACTTCAATGAAATATAATATAAACTAATAATATACCTCCCACAAACCAAAAGCCTATATTTTCTTTTGAACTCATTTCACTGAGTTGATCTCACAGTTATGTGGAATATATGACAGGCCCAGTCCAGTTATCGTGTTTTCAGCTGTGGGTACCTGAGCGTAAAGAGTCTTAGGTACTTGCTTGGAGCAGGGAACAAGCCAGGAGAGCTCCATGTAGGGAAGTCCAAACTGGTGTAAGTCATATAAAAAACAAAACACTACAAAAGAACAAAAGAGAAAGAAAAAGGAGTATGAGATTTTCACATTACACTCTCAATTTCTGTTTTGTATCATTGAACCTTAATATTTCAGAAACGGTCTCAGCAGAACCAGATAATTAAACTAAGGATCCTTGCTTAATCCATATTTTCAAAGGGAGGAATACCCATGGCAACAGGAGTCACTCAGAGATCCCTGCAGGGAATCTCATGGGAGGACCCTGTGGGTGATGGACCAGGCCCTCACCATAATTCTCCTCCCTGAAAACCCTGGGAGATTCAAGTTCATGTGTGAGGGGCCAAGGACACACTTCTCCAAGCACTCTCCCCCCAGTGGCTGTCCTAGTTTTTAGTCACATCCTGAATGTCACTGGGAATTTCCAACCTCTAAAATCTTTTAAAAACCATTTTAATTTTTATAGATTTAGGGATGCAAGTTCAGCTGTGTTAATGGTGGAGGTCTGGGTTTTTAGTGTACCCATTGCTGGAAACAGTGTGCACTATTAATTACAGATGATTTTTCCTCCCAAATCCTGACCACACTGTCACCTTTTGGAATTTCCAGTGTCTATTATTCCACTTAGTTTAGCCATTCATAACTGTCGTGTAGCTCCCACTTACAAGTGAGAGCACGTATATTTGATTTTCTGTTCCTGAGTTACTTCCCTCAGGATAATGGCTTTCAGTCCTACCCAAGTTGCTGCAAAGGACATTCTTTCATTCTTTCTATGGCTGAGTAGTATACCACGGATATGTATGTGTTTAGGTATATGTGTGATATACGTGTGTGTACATGTACGTATGTATATAATTTTTTATTTATCCTATCATCAAGTGATGGACACTTAAGTTGACTCCTTACCTTTGCAATTGTGATGAAAATATGAGTGCATCTTTTTTTTGACATAATGACTTCTATTCTTTTGGGTAGATAGCCACTAGTGGGATTATAGGATCAAATGGCAGATCTATTTTTTTAGTTCTTTGAGAAATCTCCATACTGCTTTCCAAAGAAGTTGTATTAACTTACATTCTCACCAATAATGTGTAAGTGTTCTCTTTTCTCTATATCCTCACCAATGTCTACTGTTTTCTGACTTTTTAAAGATGACTATTCTGACGGGAGTGAGATGGTATCTCATTGTGGTTTTAATTTGCATTTCTCTGATAATTTGTGATATAGAACATTTTTTCATTTTGGGGGCCATTTGTATGCCTTCTTTTGAGAAATCTCTTTTCATATAATTTGCCCACTTTTTAATAGGGTTATTTGTTTTTTCTTGTTTTACTGTGGGGGAGTTCTTGTAGGATTTGGATATTAGTGCTTTGATGAATGCATGGTTTGTGAATACTTCCTCTTAAGTCTCATTGAGCTTTAACACAATACATGTTTTGAAATTTTTATGTGTCATTTTTGTATTTTCCCTTGCTAAAGAGCTGGTGTGATCCTTTGTGGGGGTCATGACACTGTTTTTCTACATTGCCTGATCTCTTACACTGATTCCCTCTCATCTGGAGAAGCTATCAGTTTTATTTTTGGACACACTTGTTTGGACACACATTTTCCTCCCTCTTAAGAGTGTGCCTGTGGTGTATTTTGGGTAGGGGCCTTTGGCTTTGCATGCGGGTGCTTTCAGGTTACAAGGCTCTGTGTGACTATCTTGGTTACAGCGTAGCCTTATTGCAGTGTTTTTCTCAGTGTAGTTATAGTAGTATTGTAAGAGGCATGTGAGCAGGTTCCCTGACTCCTGCCAAGAAGGGCAGATGGAGGTTTTCTGAAACTTATCTTGTTCCCTAGTGCTGTTCACTTCTGAAGTTATACTGTGTCATGCAGAATACTCTCCAGGCCAGTAGGTAGTGTTTGTAGGTAAGAGTCAGCCAAACGCTGTACGATTGTGTCAGCAAACCCTGTAATAGACTTTGCAGGTTGACTTCCCAGACAGTAGTTGGTGCTTGCAGAAGAGTGCCAACAGCACTGGTGTTTGTGGGATTTATGCTGGGCCTTAGTTAATCGGAAGTACTCAAACATCTGGCAATGGGTGGGGCTTGGGAATGTCTAGGAGTTCCTATCCTTTATTCTGCTACTGAGGCAGTGGGTGAGAACAAAGCTCATCATGGCTGGGTCAGGCAATCCTGCATCCAGGCTCCCCAAACTGGTAGAAAGGCTAACCCCAGTAGCAGTTGAGGGTTAGAACCTGCATGGGGGGAGAGGAGCACCCTGGTATCCATCCACAGGCCAGCAAGGGGTGGTGGGCTCTGCTCAGCTCCCATTCTCTTGACCCCAGGCTGCTCTCAATCAGTCTGAGTCCAGGTTATGAACTTCAGGCCATAAGCCTGCTTGCCAGGGACAGAAACCGAGGCTCTCAGACCACACTCTTCCTGGGCAGGCCCTGGGAAGGGAGAGGTGTCCTGCTCACACACCATTGCATGAACCCTAGCACACTCTCCTCTCAGTTCTGACTGTGGGGGCTCCTTCCCTACTTGAAATCAAGTTGCAGATCTCATCTCCATTCCCTGAATGTCATGGGCACGATCAAGTACTGGAGGATGGAACCTGGCCCTGGACGTGTCCTCAGATCCGCTGTGTTCAAGTGTTATCTGTGATAAGGAGGGGAGTGTTGGTCTCAGGTTGCCATGGGATACTCAGGCAGGTCAAGGGCAGTTATTCTGTGGGCCAGCCTCTGGGAAGAGTAGTCCCCTCTGTGTGAATAGCCAAGTAGGAGCTCTAAGGGAGGCTGGAATGCGTGGGTCCTTTAGTAGCCCACCATTGCAGTGACAGAAATTGTATTTGGGGCACATGAGGGTGAAGGGTTCCCCTTTCTCTCCCTGGCCTGGCAGAGACAGAAGCAGAAACAGTGGCAAACTCAGGGCAGATTTCAGCCTTGGGGGATGGGCTCCCTGTCGGCTCTGTGCCAAAGTGCCCAGTGGAATTCCACATGAATTCAAGCAGTGCCTCTGCAATCTCAGGCAGCTCCCTGTGCTGGTCTGGAGGCCTGCAGGGTGGAGGAACTTTTCTGTAGCTGAGACTGAAAGGTCCAAGACAGGAGGTAGAGCCCTGGGGATCTCTTACTTACCCTTTCCCTGGGTCTGCATCCAAGGGTGCTCAAGGCTGGCATCTCTTACTTACCCTTTCCCTGAGTCTGCATCCAGGGGCTGCTCAAGGCTCCCATGGCCCGAGCAGGCAGCCCCTTTACCTCTTCCTTCATTCTCAGCATCTCTCATTGCCTCTTGCATATTCCACCTTTCTTTCTCAAAGATGATCTTTTTCAAAGATGATTGCTTTGAAGTATGATTATCTTCCTAATATTTTGGTTCTCTCTCAAAAAAAAAAAAAATATATATATGTATTTCTGGGACAGGGTCTCACCCTGTCACTCAGGCTGGAGTGCAGTGGTGGGATCATAGTTCACTGCAGCCTCAGACTCCTAGTTTCAAGTCATCCTCCTGCCTCAGCCTGCCAAGCAGCTGGGACTATAGGTGTGCACCATTGCCCAGCTATTTTTTAAGCAGTTATGTAGGGATGGGGTCTCATTGTATTGCCCAGGCTTATCTTGAACTCCTAGTCTCAAATAATTCTCCTACTTCAGCCTTCCAAAGTGGTGGAAGTACAGGCATGAGCCACAGTGCCCAGCCTCCACCTTCTGAAATCTTAGACTCTTGTTTTCTTACTCCTAACTCCCACGACCCCTGATTCTCGACCTCATTGACATGTCCAAGCCAAATCCCTTGTCACCGTTTTCTTTCAATTTATTTTCCCATCTTAGGATGTCTTTCTTTTCTACGCACTGTGTTCCTGTGTATCCATATTTCACCTATTCTTGTGGCAGTCATTTCAATGCCCTTTAACAATCTGCTTCACTGGCCATGCACGTTATTAATGCAAAATCAGTCTATCCTTCATGTTTTTAAACAGTGTGAAGAAACTAGAACTGTTGGATGATTTGTTACTGAGACACAGTGGGAGTTTCAAACTTTAAAAAGATGCTCAAACTTTTAGGGGCATTATTTCCTTGTTCTGGTGAATTCTGTCCTTCCTCAGAGTGATTATTCCAATGTTAATGAATAAATCCTTAGTATAGTTTTAAAAATAGATTAGGGATGCAAATATTTGGACATTTATATACATTGCAATCACTCATTCCCATACATGGCATGGGAATGCATTTCCACTCTTAATTAATTGCTTCTTTTTTTCCTGTCCTTTCATCATCATCTTTTCCTCCCAACTCCTTCAGGTGACTCTTTCTAGATGTTAATCTTTGTTCTTCAAGCCTGTCTTTACTTGCTCTTTCAGCTTCCTCAATTCTTCTCAAATACATGCAATGCAATCTTCTTTTACTTCCTCATTCTTCTGATGAAGAATGACCTTAATTAACGAAACACCATAGATAATTTGGTTTTCTTTTTCCTTTGACTTTCCTGGAGTGTTTTGTACTGCTGATGTCTCAATCCTACTTGATGCTGTTTGCATCTTTTGACTTGAGTCTCCTGACTCTTGCTTGTTTACTCAAGATTTATTACACAGATGTAGTGCTCTGGGCACATGAAACTTAACCTCATGGACTCCCCGGTCAAGTGGTGAAGATGGACTCTGGAGAAGTAGAATATAGGTCAGGATACAAAAGAAAAAGGGTAGGGACCCTAGACTGGTGCAGAGAGGTGCAGGGGACAGGGAAGGCTTCTCTGAGGAAGTGATGTTTATGCTGAGACCTGAAAACTGAGAAAGACTTGGCTTTGACAAAGAGAGAAGAAACTCACAGAAGAAGGACAGCATGCCTGCAATCTACCACTCTTCATGAGACTACAGATTTATACAGTATAAATCTGTTTCCTCTCCCATCATGAAAGCTCATTGAAGACAGACTTGACTTATCCTTTGTCATATGGCCCATCCCTGGTGCCGTGACTTACAAATTGTGTAAGAGTAATACAGCCATCAGTAACCAAATTAATGCATATGTGATGCATATTTTGAATCACACTAGGTTTATATAATGTTTGTCTTTTCATTCCTGAGCTTTATGAAACTCTGAATGACCTTAGAGTCTGTAAAAAAAAGAAATTCAAAGAACACAGGCCTAAATGGATACAAATATTCATGAATACCACCACACCGACCTTTAATTCTTTCTTTTTAAATTTCAGATTAATATGAGACACCAATGATTAGGTTACATTGTTTGCATTTGTTAAGTAAAGACCAAATGTAGTGGATCCCTTCACTGGGGGTTTGCCATAGGTCCCTACACTGTGCACCTTAGGTAAGCGTTTACCAATCCCCCTCATTTCTCTCCTCCCCACCCCCTGCCACTTGAATTTAAGTGCCTTTTTCTCTCATGTGCATGTATTCCTTTAGTTTTTGTAATAAGATTGCTTGCAAGCTTTTGGCTACAGGACTTGGTTATAATCTTCCCCATGAAAAAGATATTTAGTGGGTCAAATGTTCCTAGGTCCTAGAGCAGTGATTTTCAACTGGTGTGCCATAGAGGATCTCAGGTATGCTACAAAATTTTTTGAATATCATTAATTAATTTTCCAAAGAAGTTCAATGCACAGTAAGTATATTCTTTCTTTTACTCTCTCTCTCTCTCTCTTTTTTTTTTTTTTTTTTGATTAACATAATTTAAGTGTGCCACAGAAGTTTAGCTATAGGTTCAAGTGTGCTGGGAGATAAAAAGGTTGGAAAACACTGCCCTAGAGCAGCGGTTCTCAACCTGTGGGTCAGGACCCCTTTGTAACAATGAAAATACATCCTGCATATCAGATATTTACATTATGATTCATAACAGTAGCAAAATTATAGTTATGAAGTAGTAACGAAAACAATTTTGTGGTTTGGAGTCACCACAACATGAGGAACTGTATTAAAGGGTCGAGGCATTAGGAAAGTTGAGAACTACTGCCCTAGATCCTGGCAATTTGGTCTAGGGTAATAGTAATCCCAAAGGAATAACATGAGCCAGTGGACCATGAAGACTTAAACACAAAACATTCTCTTGACATATTTCTTCTTCATTGTCCTCAAGCATTTTTTTAAGCAAGCTCCTTCATACTCCCTGTGCCTTCTGTGTGCAGACACCATACAAGGTGTTTTGTTAATGTTACCTCTTCTAAAACCTTGAGTAATTCTATAGGTAGGCATTTTATAGATTAGTAAACCGAGACATAGGGAAGTTAAATAAATAGTCTGAGGTCATTGGGCTGATGGTGGTGAGGCTGAAATCTGAGCTGTTCTACCTCTGACAGCCTTGACATTAGAGGTCTCCTTCCAAATCCTGCACGGCTCTTGACTGGGTCTCTAAGCTTTCACTGGCCCTGTCTGAGATGGGAGTAGTCAAGAGGAGCTGAATATTATTCAAACGTCATTCATTCCTTTGTTCCATAAAAGGTTTGTGTGCCTCCTGTGGCTGTGTGCCACTGTCACGCCACATACTGAGGTTATATAGAGATAAATGAAAAGTACACAGACACCCCTTCTGTGAACTCACAGGTGATAGGGAAGAGAAGAAGGAAGGAGAAAGAGACCACTGCAGACACATGCTCAGGGCAGCAGGGAGCACTGGCAGCGAGCAAGAATTCTTGTCGGGTTAGGAGGCATTTGTAGTTCCTTGTGGTCACCATCAGTAGTCTAGAGATCTCGAAGTTTTAGCTCTCTGAGTAATCCTAACAGGCTGGAGTGCACAGCCGGATTTGTCAGACTGAAAGGCAAGCAGCTCAAGTGCCATGCTGACATAACTGCAGGGCTCGCGGCTCGCAGTGCCTCCCATGGGGGTCTGGGGCTCCAGCTTCCCCAACTGGCAGGATAAGCAGAGAGGCTGCCATTCGGCCAGAACGGGCTCCCCTGGTATGCTGCGAAGTGCCCCCTGTTGTGGGGACTCTCTGTCCCTGTCCTGGCCTAGGGCTTGGGCACATGTCCACCAACTAGAGCCGAGCTGGCAGTGGCATGAGTGCTGCCCTCACGGAGAGAACACCCCTCCCTAGTCTGGCAACTGGACAGCGTTCCCAGGGGGTCTAGGACCTCATGCAATTTACACCCTTCTCAGTAAGTTTCTGGGAGAAGGGGGGTTAAAAACAAAATCCAGATTTATTCCCCTCATTAGACCTTACCATGCTTGAGCCCTGAGCTGCACTTGAAATAGAACTGAAGCTGCTCAACATGAGCAGGGGAGGGGAACATACACACGTTTTCCAGTTGTTCCCCCCTCGCACCCCCAGCTCCTCCCTGTTCTCTCTCTCTCTCTTTCTCTTTTATCTGTTTCTCTCTGTCTCTCTGTCACACACACACACACACACACACACACACACACACAGGTTCTGTGGCTGCTATTGTCTAGCAACAAAATAAAAATTAGTAAAAAAATGGTTGGGCCACATCTATGGTGCATATTTTCATCTATAATAAAAAAAATAAATAAAAATTAAAAAAAATAAACTAGCAAAAAAAAATCAGTTTTTTAGGATGGCAAATAAGAAGCAACAAAAATAAATGTGGGTGTTACCTTGCACATAATCAAAAACTGAAAACAAACCAATAGGCTCTTCAGCTTTAAATTTTATCCTGGAAAGCCTTCATTCTTGATATCTTACACCCTGTACCCTTTGGAAATTCTTGGTCTTCAGCAGTGGCTACCATGGGCTTTCCTAAAATAATCCAAATGGCACTCCTTAATTAATCTAAGTATTCTCACTTCCCTAATTACCCTACCAGGCTTCCAAGATGAATGAAAACATGTTCATCTACCTCCTTCCACGTTCAGAATTCTCAAGTGAAGCTATTCATTGAGGCATGACCTGGCCGTGTTTTCTATTTCAGGTTTGCCAAATGGGTAAACTAGGGCGTTCACGTGGGTTACCTATTCATTAGGAAGAAGGCATTTCTCTATACTTGCTCATTAATCTCTTCTCCTTCCCTAACCCACATGAATAAAAGACATCCTTTCTTTTTAATCAGCTGGGTTCCCAACTTATTTTACAGTCCTTTTCATCAAAGGAAACTCTACAGGTCAGTATTTCAAAGAGTAGACTTCGTTGCTAGGTGCTGTACGAAAAAATAATTAAAGTTTATTCCACAAAGGCTATTTTCCCTCTAGCTTCTTTTTAGAAGCTGGATCAATAACAAAAAATGTATAAACTTTAATTTAAAAATATCATTTTAACTAAGCTTATACTTTATTATAGTTACAGACTAGCTCAAGTTAGTAACCATAAGGAACGTCAATATACCCGTCAGACACTGGATGGAGATTTTTGGCTTTTGTCATAGTGCCAGGTATATAGAAGTTACTCAGTGAATATTGGCTGCGAAGTTACTCAATACATCCTGGCTGTGCAAAGGTAAAAATCTTACCCTCCATGTCGTTTCAGAGGTGAAAAAACTGACAGTTGATCTCCAGAGATGTTATGTTTTATTTTCTTCTTAGTAAACAAATGCATAGGGAAAATAATGATAATAAGATTTAATCAGATCATAACCAAATATTATTTAGGGCATCTTTGTCCAGAGATTTACATTTTGTATTTGCCTGTGTTCCCCACGATTTCCACGGGTGCTAATAAGTGGAGATCTGGGCTTTAACTACTCCCACACTGGGTCACTTAGGAACACAGAGGCCTCTAGACAAGCTCACTTCAGCTGCATCCTTGAGCTCTAATGGGGGGAGTGAGTATGCAAGGAGTATACACCTGGGAGTATACATCAGGTCATGGTGTTGTATTCTTGGTTCGTGAAAAACAAGATGCAGGGTTCAAAGGAGTAGGGATAGTTGAAAAAATGTGTTCTTCGGTGGTGGATTTCCTGTTTCTTTTTAAAATGGCTTCACTCTTGGGTTACTAATTTGGTTGTTGAATGACGGCTAGATGTGGCTAAGAACCTTGGAAGTGCTCCCTGGTGTGAGCAAAACTTCCCATTTTAATTTCCTGAAGTTATCACAAGACTTATGAAAAATAGCCAATGACCCAGGATCCAATCTCTAGTTCACTAATTTCCTACCTCATATATTTTTAATAAGGTTCCCCCCACCCCAATTTTTTTGCTAACACCTATCCCTAAAAGTACCCAGGTGAGATTTGTCAGAACCAGGTATTGCTAATTGTGTAGTACTGAGTACATATGATGCTTGCTTTCCATTATTGTGATACTTCACTTAGGAGAAGGTTCTCCAAATCCATACAGATTGTTACAAAAATCTCCATTTTTTATGGCTGAATAGTGTGTGTGTATATATATATAATACTATGTACTATACTATATTATATATATCATTTTAACTAATATAATATAATATATAACTAATATATAATAATATAATATAATATATATAACCAGTATAAATTATATATAATATATATAACTAATATAATATATAACTAATATGATAATATTACATATATATATATATATATATATGTATATATTCTCAAGTGAAGCTATTCATTGAAGTATGACCTGGCAGTGTTTTCTGTTTTAGGTTTGCCAAATGGGTGAACCATATCATTCATGTGTTCACGTGGGTTACCTATTCATTAGGAAGAAAGCACTATATATATATTATATATATATATATATGTATATATATATATATATATAATATATATATATATAATATATATATATTACTATTCAGCCATTAAAAAATGGAGATTTTTGTATCTTTTGTAACAATCTGGATGTAGTCCATGGTATATATATCATGGACATGAATTACTAGTCATCTGTGTATATACATGGTCCCTGGTATCTATCTATCTATCTGTATATATCTCTCACATCTATATATATTTGTGTGTATATATCTCACAGTTTATTAATCCATTTATGTGCTGATGGGCACTAACTAGGTTGTTTCCATAGTTTTGTAATTGTGAATTGAACTGCTATAAACATTTGAGTGCAAATGTCTTTATGGTAAAATGCCTTTTCTTCTACTGGTAGAGGCCTACTAATGGGATTGCAGGATCAAATAGTATGTCTTCTTTTACTTTATTTTTTAAAATTTCATATTAATATAAGGTATGTATGAGTAGGTTGCATTTGCATTTGTTAGGAAAAGTCTGAGTTGTGTTGAGTCCTTCCCCCGGGAGGTGTGCCTGTTAGGTGGGAGCACTTTGAGCCCTTTTCCCACTCCCTCTTTCTTGAATTTCATTGGGTTTTTTCTCTCCTGTGGGCCTATGGCTGTTCATCTACTAGTTTCAAATTCATATTGAGTACATGGGATGCTTCTTCTCTAGTTTTTAGTTACTTTACTAAGGTGAATGTTATTTAGCTCCATCCAGGTAGATACAAAAGATGTAAAGTCTCCACTTTGTTATGGTTTAATAGTATTCCACAGTATACATATACCGTAATATGCCAATATTAATAGATGTGTGGGTTGATGGGCACATAGGTCTACCTTTAGCTCCTTGAGGAACTTCCATACTTATTTCCATAGAGGCTGTACTATCTGTAGTTCCACAAGCAGTGCCTGGGTGTTCCTTTCTCTCCACATACATGCCAGCATCTCTCATTTTGTAAACTGGGCCATTCTCACTTGGGTTAGGTGATACTTCAAAGTGGTTTTGATTTACATTTCTCTGATGATTAGGATCAATGAACATTTTTTTCATGCTTTTGTTGGCTGTTCATCTGTTCACATGAAAAAAGTTTATGTTCATTTCTCTTGTCCAGTGATTAACTGGGTTGTTTGCTATTTTCTAGCTGATTTGCTTAAATGCATTGTAGATTTTGACTCCTAGCCCTTTGTCAGATTTACGGAATGCAAATATCTTCTCCCATTCTGAAGGCTGTCTCTTTGCTTTGTTGATTGTGTCCTTAGCTATGCAGAAACTTTTTAACTCGATCAGCTCTCATTTATTTATTTTTGTTGTCGCTGTGATTGCCAGTGGGTCTTCTCCATAAAATCTTACCCTAGGCGTATTTATCCAGCATGAGTCAATTTTTGTAAATGGTGAGAAGGGCAAGTCCAGTTTCAGTCTTTTACTAATGGCTAACAAAAGCACCACTTATTTGATAGGAATTCTTTTCCCCAATACATGCTTTTTTTTTTTTTTTTTTTTTTTTTTTTTTTTTTTAGTATAAAAAATTTCAAAAATCGGGTTGTTTTATTTAATATTCACAAAAAATTAGACATCGGTCTATGGCACATAATAGGTAATCTTAAATTAATCAAGCCTCAAATTGCCATCTTATATTTGACAAAGAAAAAAAAAAAAAAAAAAAAAAAAAAAAGCATGTATTGGGGAAAAGT
>CAUYPK010126565.1:0-34335 GCA_963574355.1 Loris lydekkerianus | reverse complement strand
CCTTAGATGATGGAAAAATGGCTTGAATGTTCATCATTCTTCATATCTATTTCATCCACAGTGAAAAACTATAGGACTTAACCCTTATACCCCCCCCTTTATTTTTTTGCAGTTTTTTTTTTTCTTTTTTTTTTTTTTTTTGCAGTTTTTTGACCGAGCTGGGTCTGAACCTGTCACCTCCGGTATATGGGGCCAGCACCCTACTCCTTTGAGCCACAGGTGCTGCCCCTTACCCTTTTTTTTTTGTTTGTTTTGTTTTGTTTTTTTTTTACAGTTATCATAAAGCCTTACAAAGTCCTTTTGAACTTCTTAAAATTTGGTCAGTTGTGAAAAGAATATACAGAATTGCTATATAAACTTTAATTTGTTCTGTAATGAATTAGTTACATTTATTATTATCGTTGACAATGTAAATGAATTGTTTCCCTGGTTTTCACAAGTTTCATACCAGTTATACGAACTAGAATTATTTATATAGCATGCAGTGGAGTGACATTTAGATCTTGAAATAGAGTGAAACTTAATTTTATCTTAAATGGCACTGCTTTGTTTGACATGTTTACCTGAAAAATGTATTATTTTATTACAGATTAGATGCCATTGCTCGAGATGCTGAGTTGGTTGATAAATCAGAAACAGACCTGAGACGACTAGGAGAATTGGTACACAGTGGCTGTGTGAAAGCTTTAAAGGATAGTTCTTCAGGAACAGAACGAGCAGGTAACATTGAAATGAGAGTGATTTAAAGAAAAGTTTTAAATTTGCTTTTGTTGAGTTTAGTATTTTATCTTAAGTGACCTATCTTATCAAAAGATGCTTTATAAAACAAAGGCCATTATGGATAATAAGAAATAGAGAACCAAATTACAGTTTTTAAAACAATATAATGTATCCCTTAGAGCCACTGGTATATTCTGGCTGGGATGTAAGATCAAAAATTGTTATTGTTTGTGTGCGTGGTTTTTTTGTTGTTGTTGTTTTTTAGTCAGGATTTGGGACGTATATACTTATTATGCTTATTTTTTAATTCACCTACCTGAACAAAAATAATCAGATGTACTAAAAATTCATGCTAGAACTCATATTAAGTGACTGGCAGTGCTAATAGATTGATGCATTTGTGTGGTTGTTGAAGCAGTTACATGGAGCACATCCTGTGAAGCCACCTGTGCTGGGTGATGACCAATATAGTCTGTGCAGTGAGATTCAGGACTTGCCAGCAAGCCCCTCCTTGATAACGTAAACAAAGAATACTAATTAATACAGAATATGTTGCTTTGTGTTTTGTAGAATTACGTTTTGTACTTTGTTCATACTTTTTTTTTTTTTTTTTTTTTTTTTATAAAATTAAGGTGGTAGACTTGGAAAAGTAAAGGGTCCAACATTCCGCATATCAGGGGTACAGGTGAATGCCAAGTTAGTCATTGCCCATGAAGACGAATTGATACCTTTGCACAAATCCATTCCTTCAGACCCAGAAGAAAGAAAGCAGTGAGTGATGTTCTTTGTAAAAGTTTTGTTGTTCAGTGATTATAATATGAATGAAATTTTTATGGTGTTATTGGCTAGTTTTGAATAAAATTTTTTTAAAAAATATAAAGCATATTATTTTGAAGTTCTAATGACTCATGTTTTTCAAAAATTTTAAAGACAATATTTATAAACCTGACAGCAAATATTAACTTCAATGGCAGGTATACTATTCCATGTCACACAAAACCAGCTCATTTTGATATAGACTGGGGCAAAGAAGATGACTCTAATTTGTTAATTGGTATCTATGAATATGGATATGGAAGCTGGGAAATGATTAAAATGGATCCTGACCTCAGTTTGACACACAAGGTACTCTACTGTTTCTCAATTCTCTTGACCATTAATGTTGAATTAATTTATTCTAATCTTCACTTTTAAATTACGTTGGATAAACATAAGTGGTAATCAGGAGACCAAGGCCCTAGCTAGCTTTATGATGTTGGCTTTTTTTTTTTTTTTTTTGAGACAGGATCTCACTTTGTAGCCCTTGGTAGAGTGCTCTGGCATCATAGCTCACAGCAACCTCCAACTCTTGGGCTCAAGTGATTCTCTCACCTCATCCTCCCGAGTAGCTGGGACTACAGGTGCTCATCGCAAGGCCGGGCTGTTTTAAGAGACAGGACAGGGTCTTGCTCTGACTCAGGCTGGTCTCAAGCCTGTGAGCTCAGGCAGTCCACCCATCTCGGCCTCCCTAGTGCTAGGGTTACAGGCGTGAGCTACCACACCCGGCCTCATTGAATTATTTCTAAATACTAAGAATTATAATTTGTTAGTGAATTAATATTTTGAAAAGTGGTCAAGAATTTTTTTGTCCAATAAATTTCTCATTTATTAAAGATAACCTAAAAATAAATTGCCTTTTCAGATTCTTCCAGATGATCCCGATAAAAAGCCACAAGCAAAGCAGTTGCAGACACGTGCAGACTACCTCATCAAATTGCTCAGTAGAGGCCTCGCAAAAAAAGAAGCTCTGAGGCTTTCTGGTGCAGTAAGTTAAAATTCAAATGCTTTAGGGTATTTTACTTTTCAGTAAGGTAAATCTAGTTTGCTTGACCATGCTGGACATCTGTAGTCAATATGAAGTTATATAAGTGTATTTTCCTGTAACTTATTAGTTTTATTTGACTGTTAACCATATTAAAATTTTACCTTAAATTATCTCAGCACACATGTCTAAAGCTGGTGAATCATTCCTTTCAGAAGTAGGATCCTATTTTTTCTGGTTTTGGCGAAGGAGAGAGAAAACTAATTTATAATTCTTTTTGGGAGATCAAATAAAGTCCATGGAATTGATTCAAATAAAAAATTATTTTTAGGGAGGTTCAAAGAAGAAAAAAGCAACAGCTAAGAAGAATAAAGCAATGAAGTCTATAAAAGTAAAAGAGGAAATGAAGAGTGATTCTTCTCTGCCTTCAGACAAGTCCGATGAAGATGATGATAAGGTAGAAATGTATTTCAGAACAGCGTACATTTAAGCTAAGGCCCAACGTTTTCACTTTTAGTACTCAAGGGTTTTTTTTTGTTTGTTTGTTCTGTTGATAGCATAGTCTCACTCACAGACTAGAATCCTGCCTGTCCAGTGGGTGCTGTATATCACGAGAGGCACAAACCAAAGGTCCTTCCTTTTCAAACATTTACCAATTAAATGAGCTTCTGTCTCCTTTAATTTTATTCCAAATTTGAATGGGACTGGCTTACCTTAGTTCTTAGGCAGGTGAACATTGCATGTATTGTTAATTAGGGAGATTCTGGTTTATCTCTTTCAGAATCCGCATACATGCAATCTGTAGACACGTGGAGAAAAACTAGTCTTTGTCAAAATTTGGTTAGTAATACATTGGCCATACTTGCACTTTCCAGGATGAAATCACTTCTGTGAAACATCCAAATAAAAAAATTAAAACAGAAAGAGACAGTGAAGAAAAACCTGAGCCAGATGTTTGTATAAAGAAGGAACCAGAAGAAGAGAGGGAAGCAAAAGAAAAGGAAAATAAAAAAGAACTTAAAAGGGAGATGAAAGGAAAAGAGGATAAGAAAGATATAAAGGAAAAAGATTGTAAAGAAAAAAGAGAAAACAAGGTAAAAGAAGCTATGCAGAAAGAAAAAGACATGAAGGAAGAAAAGGTATGCCAATCATAATGTAAAATTTAGAAAATAAAACAGAATATTTACGTGTTAGGAGACTAAATTATGTATTAACCCATATTAGTCTCAGTAACTGACTTCTTCAGGAGTGTGGGTCTGTAGGGAGCTGAACACATAGCTGTGAGCACTATAAGTGCCTTAACTGCAGGGCGGTATTAGAGTAGCTTTAGTTTTGGCTTTCCCAAACAAAATTGGGGGAACACAAATTAAAATAGATTTAAGAATATTCAGTGAGCATAACTACTTATAGAATAAAATGAGATAGAAATTGTTTTCTGAAAGTATTAATTATTTTGCCTTTGTTGTTGGGTTTTGTTCTGTTTTCTTTTTTTCTTTAGTTGAGTGAGTCAAAGTCTGACAGTAAGGAAAGATCTAAGAAATCTGTAGCGTCAGATGCTCCTGTTCACATCACTGCTGGTGGAGAACCTGTCCCCATATCTGAAGAGTCTGAAGAGTTGGACCAGAAAACATTCAGCATTGTGAGCGACAGACTTTCTCATCCTCAGTATCAATTTAGAAGACATTTAAATTATAATTTTATCATTTACAGATTTTAATTTAGAAATGTATTTGAATTTGATATCACTGTAATCTAGATTGATACAAGCAATAGATTGAAATTTTGAAAGGTATCTTTCTAAATTTAGAATCAACTTGGGAACGTTTCTTAATAAAGATTTCAGGAGAGGGACTTAAGGAATACTTAGAGTGACCTTTTTCCTTCCAGCTTTAGGAATTTAAACTTCTTAATTCCAGGAGAAAAAAAAAAAAGAAACATGTATACATTTCACACACAAAGGGCACCAAGCAAATGAATATACATTTTAAGAAAGGAAAAAACTGTATTAAAATTATAATACTCATCACACTTGACTTCTGCAGTTATAAGAGATGGAAGATATTAGACATTATCAGTGTATATTATCAATTACCGTTTTTTTGTTTGTTTTTTGAGATTCGTTGAGGGTACAAAGAATTAGGTTACACTGATTGCATTCGTTAGGTAAAGTCTCTCTTACAATTGTGTTCTACCCTCATGAGTTATAATTTTAACAGTTTTTTTTCTTTCTTAAAATGTGTATACTTTTTTCTGGTACTGTCTATCTATTGGTTCTCTATGCTATCATGCTTTTATGTTCTCAGCAAGGAACTGAATTTAATCAAGAAGTCATAGGTCATCTCAACCTATGATATTTCAAGAGTAAATTTTGAGGCCAATTTTATAGTAAGGTGGCAGCAAGCAGTGCGTGTGGTTTATGTTCTGAGTTGGGTCAGAATGTTGCTGTGTGGAAAGAATGAATTGGCACATGGAAGCTTTTCAAAATAGTACTGTCTTCAGAAAAGCAGTCGGATTGTGGTAGAGGTTATTGTTACTGAGTTTAGGCATGTCAGCAGATTGATGGAGACTGACAAGTCCAGCTGCAGAGTAAAACAAGAAAGGAGCAGTGATGTTAGAGAAGGGACTGAGTGATGTGGGTAGGTGTGACAGGGAACTGTCAGAGCTTGACAGGCCAGGGAGTGTTTCATTACAGGCAGCAGTGAAGGAAACATTTATAGTCTTATCATATCAGTGAATCACTCACACATAGTACACTATTCAGAAATACATGTAAATATATGTTCAAGTATTTCCTCTAGAGATGCCCACAGTCTGAATCTCTTACTCCACCGTAAGCAGGCACCGTGCTCCGCTCACTCTCTGGACTTGAGTATAGCCTTAGGTCACTTTTATCACCTGCCTAATCAAATACTGCACTTGAAAGATTGGGGTTTTCACCTCCCAGGATTGCATGTGTGTCTGACCTTCTATGCAGTTCTAGACCCTCAGCTCACCCTGCTGTCCCACTGTCTCCCCCTTTTTGCATGCTGACCAAAGAGTGTTGATTTAATGAGCCTGTTCATTTTTTCCCTACTGATTTCTGTGGCATACACTAATGAAGCTTCAGCCATTTTCATGCTCCTTAAATAGAAGCATTTCTACCACCATCTGGTTCTCCTCGCTGTCGGCTCTCATCCTTCAGTCTGGAGAGCACTGGGAACGCGCAGCTGCTGCTGTCCCATCCTCCAGTGTGCCCTATGGGCCATGTGTGTGACCTCAGGACCTGTACTTCTGTCCCTCCTGCAGGTTCCTGTGCTATGACTCCTTGTCTCCTTTTTAGGATAACCTTTCTGTTTGTGAGCGGTTCTTAATCCAGCTTTTCTGTCCATTTTCAGTTTTGTTTTATCCTCACTCCGTAGAGGATAAAAGTGAGGGAAGATTTGCTATCTTTTTTTTTTTTTTTTTAGACAGGCTCTCTATGTCACCCTCAGTAGAATGCTGTAACACCACAGCTCACAGCAACCTCAAGCCCTTGGGCTTAAGTGATCCTCTTGCCTTAGCCTCCCAAGTAGCTGGGACTATAGGAGACATCACAGTGCCCAGCTATTTTTTAGAGTCCGGGTCTCACTGTGGCTCAGGCTGGTCTCAAACCTGTGAGCTCAGGCAGTCCATCTGCCTCTGTCTCCCACAGTGCAGGGATTACAGGCATGAGCCACTGTACCTGGTCCTGAGATTTGCTTTCTTGAAGTGAAAACATTAAATGCTTCACTTGAACTTCTACCTGGTTCATTACTGAGTTAGGTGAAATTATACTTCTTGCCTCTTTTCTCTACCCACATTTCCTCTTTAGCCTTCTGACTTTTTCTTAGAACTACTGAAATGGAAAACTTTCTCCTTGCCCAGTGCATGAATTTCCTCTTCGTTCATCTTCATGAGTGATCTTTGTGCATCACAGACATGAAGACTAGAATAGTTCTAAACATAGTCTCTGGAGCCAGGCTTTTTGGGGCTTGATTGATTCCTCTATGTGAGGAATTGCATTTTATTTGGGAATAGCTCTGAATGTTAAGAAATTCAGTGGCCTTGGTTCAGCGCCTGTAGTTCAGCGGCTAGGGTGCCATCCATATACACTGGAGCTGATGGGTTTGAATCCAGCCCAGGCCTGCCAAACAACAATGACAACTGCAACCAGCCAGGTGCTGTGGTGGGCGCCTGTAGTCCCAGCCATTTGGGAGGCTGAGGCAAGAGAATCAATTGCTTACACCCAAGAGCTTGAGGTTCCTGTGAGCTATGATGCCATGGCACTGAACTGAGGGTAACATAGTGAGACTCTCTCTCAAAAAAAAAAGGAATTCAATGGCCTTTTTTCATTCTTCCTGACATCTTTGCTTCATCTGGTTCATCTGCACCTCCTGGTTCTTCTCACCTTGCACCATGGGTCTTTCTAAGCGACGATGTAATGCAGCAGGTGCAGAGGGCAGAGGGCGCTTCATGGCTAGGACTTGAGTGTTAGAGGTGTAGTCAACATGACGGGAATGTTTGTGCCTTAATAACTCTGACAGCAAGGAAAGAAAGAGCGAGTGAGCAAGCGCAGGGTCTGAGGTTGGAGCTGGATGGACAGATGTCGTTTTGCTCTGCATTTCAGTCTCTTCCTGTGAGGTAGAGCTGAGTTCTATTGCAGAGGATCGAGTGAGGTTCATTCCCAGTGATGAGGCCTCTGCACATGGGGCAAGCTCTGCGCCTGTCAGTGAGTCCAGCCGCCGTCTTCAGGCTGTCAATGCAGATTTTAGTCACTGGCTCCTCCCTTCTCTCATCTAGCCAGCGAGAAACCTGTTGGCTCTCCCACATGGACGTAGGCCCCTATCTCTTTGCTGAATGACCTCAGATGCCTCGTAACAGGTGCCTGTTCTTAATGGTCATACCTCAGTCTGCCTCACATAGCAACCACAGTGGTCATGATGTTGGAGGTAGAAAAAAGTCACTCCATGTCACTTCTTTGCTTAAAACTCACCAGTGACTTCTTATTTTGAAGAAGAAATTCTTGACAGCCTAACCAATACAGCATCTGGGTAACTCCCATAACCTACTTCTCTGCCACTTCTCTGCCCCCTCTTGGTCCCAGCCACACTGGCATCCGTGAGTTCCTACAACAGGTCAGAAAGGTCAGCTGCCTTGGCTGGTTCTGCTCTCAAGGTGGAGTGACTTCCTCAGTCATTTCCTTCAGGAGGCTGCTCCCGCCTTGCCCTTCCATGAAATCTTAGACAAAATAGGAAGGTCCCTCCTCTTTCCTGCTGTCCTTTTCTTCACCACTGTTGTCACCGTCTGTTAGCCTCGTTGTCTTATTGGTTGGCTTTCTCACACTAGAATCCAGGTTCCCTGAAGGCAGGTGTGTTTGACGTGCTGCTTTATTTCCGGAGTCTAGAATGATGCCAAGAATAAAATATGAACTCAACTTGTATTTGTTGAATAAATTATTTTCCAGCAGAATACAAACTACCTAATTTGAACAAAAAATAGTAAACATAAAGAACAGCTATGAATAACACCAGAAATTATAAAGGAAATTAAATATTTTTCCTTTCCTTTTTTCTTTTTTAACAGAGTCTCACTTTGTTACACTTGGTAGAGTGCTATGGCATCACAGCTCACAGCAACCTCCAGCTCTTGAGCTCAGGTGATTCTCTTGCCTCAGCCTCCCTAGTAGCTGGGACCACAGGTGCCTGCCACAATGCCTGACTGTTTTTTGCTTGTAGTTGTCATTGTTTAGCAGGCCCGGGCTGGGTTTGAACCCACCAGCTCCAGTGCATGTCGCTGGTGCCGTAGTCGCTGAGCTACAGATTCTGAGCCTATTTTTTCTTTCTTAAAAAAGGCATCAGTTTGGGCTGGATGTTTTAACTTCAAAGAATACACAATTCCAGTGTTATTCAAATTATTCCTGACAAAAACTGGAAAACTTGTCAACTGATTTGGACAAATAGGCCAATAAAAGAGAATAAAGTACTAAAGAAACAAATCCTGAGAAGTACAACCACTCAATAAGTAAAAGTAGGCCTTCAGAGCAGCGGTGGCATGAGGATTTTTTTTTTTTTTTTTTTTAAATAAATGGTGTTGGATTGTCCTGTGTTGTCCCCATCCCCCAGCCTGCTCCTCATGAATATAATGTCAAGTCTTAATTTGATTTTGCATTGATTTTTACAAAGTTTATTGAAAGCTTGCCTTTTTACTCATACTGCTATTCTGATTTTGGTATAGATTGTAGTGCTTATTTTTATAATAAATTATACAATTGTTGATATGTCATCCATTTATCAGCATGCTGGGCAGGGACGGAGAGGGCAAGGAAAGGCCCATCTTTATCAGCCACCTGCTATTGCCTGACCACCCCAAAGATGAGAGGAGCAGAATCCATTATTAGCCATTTTGTCTGTCCCAGCAGTTTGGAAGAATAAACAATTTATGCATTCAGCTATAGTGATTTTATTTATTTATTATTATTATTATTTGGGGGGGTACTTTTGAGACAGAGCCTCAAGCTTATCACCCTGTGTAGAGTGCAATGGCATCACAGCTCACAGCAACCTCCAACTCTTGGGCTAAGCGAGTCTCCTGCCTCTACCTCCCAAGTAGCTGGGACTACAGGCGCCTGCCACAACGCCCGGCTATTTTTTGGTTGCAGCCTTCATTGTTGTTTTGGCGGGCCTGGGCTGATACGAACCTGCCAGCTCAGGTGTATGTGGCTGGCGCCTTAGCCACTTGAGCCTCAGGCACCAAGCCCAGCTATAGTGATTTTAATAGCTTTGCTAGTATGCCACATATTTTATTACATGAATTTTTTTTATTTTTTACTGTATATTATAATGGATAATAGACTATTAAGCTATATTTAGAAACATTTTACTTTTAATATTTAAGACTGCTTGGAACAGCATGCTATAGTATAAAAAGTAACAGTTTATGTAGATGATAAAATGAAATGAAAAGCTTTTACTTACATGGTTAGTGGAAAGCCTCGCTTTCTTAGGAAAAAATCTGAAGGAGGAAGGAGGCAGTGAGATTAAACTACTTACTTTAATAGCTTATATCAAACAGTGCTATACCATGTAAGTATCATTGAAAGAAGGTCTTGCTGAATTCAGGGTTTTAATAAATATATTCTTATTTTTCATTTTTCAAGTGTAAAGAAAGAATGAGGCCTGTCAAAGCAGCTTTGAAACAACTTGACAGGCCTGAGAAAGGCCTTTCAGAAAGAGAGCAGCTGGAGCATACCAGACAGTGCCTGATCAAGATCGGAGACCACATCACGGAGTGTCTGAGGGAGTACCCCAGTCCTGAGCAGGTGAAGCAGTGGAGAAAGTGAGTGTGACACTTCTCACATAAAAAATGATGTAGCTGTCTTTTATGTTTCAATTTAGTTTTCTACTTCTGAAGTTTGGGTAACAAAATAATGTTTAGAGAGGTGACCCGAGGGTGATTGTTTTATTTTTTCCTTTTGAAGCTTTTTATTCATGAGTAATTTACTTAATTACGTATCATGATATACTGCAAGTGAAATAAGAAATATTGAAAGTGGTTTCATTAAAGTTCAGTTTGCATTTTATTTTAAACAACAATCTTTGCAGTTCACCAAATTACTCTCAGTAATCTTTTTTTCCCTGAGTGTTAGAAATTGATGTGCCCTCAAAGTGTATAGTTTCATAAATTGAGCTATTTGTCTTCTAGGTACGTGCATAAAGTTATGAAAATTAACATTCTTTAGCAATGTGAAATGCGAACTTTTCTTTTTTTTTTGAGACAGAGTCTCACTTTCTTGCTCTTGGTAGAGTGCTGTGGTGTCACACCTCACAGCAATCTCAAACTCTTTGGCTCAAGAGATTCTCTTGCCTCAGCCTCCCAAGTAGCTGGGACTACAGGCACCTGCCACAATGCCCAGCTATTTTTAGAGCTGAGGTCCCGATCTGGCTCAGGGTGGTCTCAAACTCCTCAGCTCAGGTAATCCACCCATCTCGGCCTCCCAGAGTGCTGGGATTACAGGCATGAGCCACCATGCCCAGTTCAGACTTCTGTTTTCTTAAAATGGTAAATTTGTGCTCCTAAAATTACCAGATCCAAATCACCGTTAAGCTACTAGATAAGTTAGAAATAAAATTAAATGAGCACACGTCAGGCACGGGTACCGTTGTCAGCCTGCCGGCTTCTCTGCTCTCTGCAGTGCATCTGCGCACATTAAAACAAAAAGGAGAGTGGCAATAAGGATGACAGTGAAGTTTTTTAAAAAATCCGTTCTTGTTCTCATACTATGTAATCTCAGTCAAGACCCATTTAAAGAAAGGAGCTAGAGGTAGACCTGTGATTACAGAAGAGCTGGCAAGCACATTCTCACAGTGACCATAGCTATCAGCTTTATTTATTATTTGTGGATATTTCTATATGTCTTTATATCTTATGGATCAAATTTCTTGAAAACAAATAAAATACAACACTGGTTTTTGTTTGAAGATTGATAGAGTGATGATCAGAATAATAGGATGTGTGTTTGCATTTCATTTTTCTATCAAATATGTCTCATTCTAAATGATCTTTTTAGTATTGTTACATGTACCTAGAAGACAAATTGCTAGTTATTCATTTTACAGAAGAAAAAAATGGATTCAAGTGCTGAGCTATATAAAAGGCTTGGACTCTGGGACATGACAGAGGAAGTTTCTAGAAGCTGGCCTTGAGAAAGAGGCACTGGGTTTAAGACCACGACAGTGCTGGCCCCAGCTTTGGGGCTTTACTCATGGTCAGCCACTATGCAGGTTAAATACTCAAGACCAGGATATAATTCCTCACTAGATTTTTATAGGGGAGAATGTATTTTTAAGAATAATTTAATTATGAACAAAAAGAGAGTTTATTAACTGTCTGACTTTTATGCTCTTGTGAGTTAACTGTAGAGGGCAGGTATGTTAGAGATAGTTTATAAATCCATGTAGAGGCTAGATGAATTTTCCACTAAAATCGGTGGATTTTAGTTCAGTCAGATATTTATTTCCTGATTTAAGTTTATTCTTGAAATTTATTTCAAGGTAAATGTTATGTCTGTAATTAGTATATTTTTGTCTTTTGGGGACTACTACCCATACACTTTTTGTTCGTTTGAGGTATGTTTGACAATTACAAATTGAATATATTTAAGGTATACAGTTTGATGATTGGATATACATTGTGAAACAGGCAATACAATCTATGAATAAGTACTAAGTCCTGCCTTGGGATGGGAAGAGAGGCCTAGAGATACCATGCTGTACCTGGTTCACAGTGTCTAGTCCTATTACTCTTGGGACCATTATATTATAAAATGATAATTGGATTTTTAATGAATTATTGATGAAAGTTCTTTGTAAGCCTAATTCATATTATCTGATGCTATTTCTACCAAGACTAATACACCTGTTCCTCAAATACATAATCTAGATCACAGTAAGAACTTCTGAGTTCCTTCCCGATTTGTTACTTGGCACATTTCAACTTAGGATTTATTACTACTTTTCACTACAAAGATTATGAAATGAAGGCATTTGGAAGAGAAATAAAATTGTGTTCAGTTTCATTAGTGTCTTATTCACATACGAACTTTTAACAAATATGAGAATCCGATTAGACTTTATCCCAGAGCGGGCTGTGTTTGTTTTTGTCTGGAGGGGAGGGGTTTAGTGAGAAAGCTAAATATTCTCCACCAGACTAATTTGCCATTTTTTTCTTCTAGAAACCTGTGGATTTTTGTATCTAAGTTTACTGAGTTTGATGCAAGAAAATTACATAAATTATATAAGCATGCTATTAAAAAACGGCAAGAATCTCAGGTAAATTAGTGAATCATATTTTTTCTCTTAATTGTGTGATATTCTTTCTTACAAAGAAGTTCTATTAATAAGTTTAGAAGGAATGAGGGGAATGGAAATCCACCATTAGAATACCCCAATCATGATGGCTGCAGGAGATGCCACAGAAGCTGGAGGACAGAGCGGCAAGAAGATGGGTTATTGGTGGGACCTAAAAAGATCTCTTCTGAGATGTTTAACATCTTTGTTATGACATTTATTGACAAAAGAAAAATAATAACTTTATAGAAGAAAAACTTGCCTGAAGGACCCTGACCTGGGTTGGGGGTCAACGGGAGATGACGTTAGGGGAAAATCATCAGACTCTGCACCAGCTTAATGCAGAGGCTGAGAGGTCTGGAGAGGCGGCTGTAACTCTCTAACTGTTCAGAATCCTTTATTGATCTCTGACACAAAAGCGTACATGCTCAATATGAAGGGGCCAAAATTCCTATCAGATTAGAATTCCAAGTCCCCAGGAAGACTGGGTTAGGAGGAAATGCTCGATGATGGGGAACGTTGGATAGTGAGTTGTCAAGAATGGCTGATAATAATATTTAGAAAAAGGGGAAGGGGAAAACAAATTTCATTCCTGCAGGGCAAGCAATCAGGTTTGGTAATCTAACTGCAAATCTGGACTTCAAAGGATTTAGACCCACCCACCTGCTGGGGGTAGGGATGGTCTTAGTGACTTTGTCTCGGCCTGGGGCTCTCCCGGGATTCTGAGGCACCCAGCTGAGAGATAGGCCTGTCTGCCTTCTATAGGACACCACTGTCAATAAGTGACAAAAATGGGGACCTTAACCCTCCTCACCGGTATCATGACAAGTCAACATCATGGATTCTCTGATATGGTGCACTGAGGAAGGCACATCACTTGTAGGGAATTGTTGTCTAAAAAGTATGGCCCCAGTCTAATATATCATATAAGAAAAACCCCAGGCAGCACCCATAGCTCAGTGGGTAGGGCGCCAGCCACATACGTCGAGGCTGGTGGGCTCAAACCTGGTCCAGGCCAACTAAACAACAATGACAACTGCAGCAAAAAAAAAAAAAAAGCCAGGCATTGTGGCAGGCACCTGTAAGTACCGGCTACTTGGGAGGCTGAGGTTAGAGAATCGCTTAAGCCGAAGAATTTGAGGTTGCTGTGAGCAGTGATGCCACTGCACTCTACCAAGGGCAACATGATGAGACTCTATCTCAAAAATAAAATCAGAGAAAAGAATAAAAGAAAAATACCAGACCAGCCCCATTGGAGGAATCTTCTTTACTTTCTGGTACTCTCCAACGGTATCCTGATTACAAAATGTAAGACCAAGGAACTATCACAGAAAAAGACAATTAAGCGGAATGTAGGGTTCCCAGGTATATCTTGGAGCAATAGAACATGAGTGGAAAAATGTGAAATCTGAGTGAAGTATAAATTTAGTTACTAGTGCTGTACCAGTGTTAATTACCTGGTTCTGATCGTGATACTATGGTCAGGATTCACGTTAGAGAACAGGTGAAGGTCTTTGGGTACTCTCAAAGTCTCAAAGACTATTCTTGCAACTTTTTTGCTATGTCTAAATTATGTCAAAGTCAAATCTCTCTTAAAAGTGGCATGGGATAGTAGTTTATAGTTTTTTTTCTTAGAAACTTACAATTACCGTTAAGTTTTTACTTTTTAAAAAAAAGATCTGTAAATACTATGAACATTGTTATGGGAAGACATTGTTTGGATTTTCCTCTTGTGGGCTCCCCCAACCCCTATTCTGTGGGAGTATCTGACGTCCCTTAAGAGATTCTTACATGTGTGCATTTATTCCAGCAACATGGCGACCAGAACAGCAGCTTGAATGCTCATATAATTAGAAATCCAGGTAAGTAAATCTTACTAATTGTTGTGGAAAATCAATTTAAGTATTGTTTTTCTTCCTTTGTTGTAGATAAACCAAATTGTAAAAATGGCTCTCAAGTTGTTTTTATTTAGAAATATCTTTATATTGAGAGGATAATGTAATTCAAAAACATACCTACATTATGTTATAGAATCTGTTCTCTCAAGCAGTAATCCGTTTTAGCTCATTATTCCTTCTTTTAACCAACCTTTTGCCAATGTCTAGAAATTATATAATAATTAGTCTGAGAAGGACATGGGCCCCTTACTTTCCAATTGTGGTTTTTCTCACATTTCAGAACCAAGTGGCCCTTTTTAAAGCCTTGGTATGGTTTTGTTGACCATTACTACAGCCTTAAAACTGCCTCTGTATGGGAGCTGACTTTGTTTTGATAAGAGTTGAAAAATGAGCTTTTGTTTAGCAAAATTAGTTTTGCCATATATTTTTTGAAAGTCATTCACAAAGGTGGACTTTTTTTTTTATCTAACAGATGTGGACAGAGTAAAAGAGAATGCAAATCACGATGACAGCAGCAGGGACAGTTATTCCTCCGACAGACACTCGTCTCAGGGCCACGACCGGCACAAAGACCGGCACCAAGGAGACTCGTACAAGAAGAGCGAGTCCAGGAAGCGGCCCTATTCCTCCTTCAGTAACGGCAAAGACCATCGGGAGTGGGGGCACTACAAGCAGGACAGCAGGTAGCGCTGATGCTGTCACACCTTTCCTTCCAGGTTGTGTTAGCCGCATTAGCCCTGCCAGCCAGCCAGTCTTTAGGCCCTGAGACAGACTTGTGGAGAAAGGTCTCAGTGCATAATTAAGAAAATTTGATATGTACTGCTCTTTGTTAAAATTGAAGTCAAGTGTACAATAAATTATTTGGTGGAGGGAATTCTATAATTACCAGTTGTAGAACTCATTTTTATTAGAGAATAAGTTCAAATACTCTTTTAAATATCACAGTAGAATAAAACAATAGCTTGATGGAATAATGGCTCAGATTTGGTTGGAGAAAGTTGGCATTCTATATTTTTAAAAATGAGAGGAGAAAACAGTTTATATGAGCACACCTCATTGAGGTTGAATGTAATCTTACCAATTTGAGATGGTCTTGAAACCAAGTTTTCTTGTTTATTTTTTGAAGCTTTTAAACAGTGGTTGCATGAATGTAGTGACAACACGGGAATACTTTTTATTCCTTTATTGTTCAAGGTGCATTTTCTATAGTTAATGATCTTTGCTAAAAGTGAACTCGAAAGCTGAGAAGAATAATAAGATTAGAGATAAATTATGAGACTGTGTGTCTTAGTCATACTCACTGTGAACAATGTGCTCTCTGAGACCCGTCACAGCACAGGCACGCCCTTAGTCAGATGTCTCCTACCAGAGAGGGGCCATGTAATGAAAGGAAAAGCCATGGATATCATAGTACGTATTGATGATTTCACAGGAAATTCACAGGGTGTATTTTATGTTGTTTGTAGAAAGGACTTGTCAGCCAAAACACTTTTGTTCAGTGCATTGTTTGGGAAAAGCAAACACTTCAGAGATCACTTTTCATTAAACTGCCACATTCACAGGTGTACGTGGTTTCTTGAGGCTGATCTATGCATCAAGTCTCATTATACATAATTAGGTAATTATACCGACTTGGGGGAGCTTGTAGGAGACATCACCAACCAATGAAAATTTGCCTTTACAGATTATTTCATAACTATGTTCTAACATTTTTGTTTTTTCCTATTTGGAAGTGTGGAAAAGGCTGATTTCAAGGGTATTTTGGATAGTTGTAGTTATTTTAATTTCAACTTTCCGGCAGTTAAGATGCATTAATACAAATGATATATAAAATAATAAGCTAATTTTCAGCTGGACACTGTGGCTAACACCTATAATCCCAGCACTCTGGGAGGCTGAGGCAGGTGGATTGTTTGAACTCAGAAATTAGAGACCAGCCTGAGGAAGAGTGAGACGTTGTCTCTACTAAAAATACAAAAACTAGCTGGATGTTGTTTCTGGAGCCTGTAGGCCCAGCTACTTGGGAGGCTGAGGCAGGAGGATTGCTTGAGCCTAGGATATGCAGTTGCTATGAACCATGGTGAAGCCATAGCATCAGGGTGCACAGTGTATGGTTCATTTTAGTTTTATCAATCAAATAGTTTTTCCAAAGAACTATTTCCAATGATTTTTAAGTTAATTTAGGAAGTTTTTAAGGAAACACTGGACTTGCATACTTAAAGGCGTGTTTTAAGTTACTTTTTGATGTTGCCTTTTAATAAGATATTTTTGGTAATATTTTAATTTACATTATTAATCTGACTAAAATCCCCTATTTCTCTTTTGTTAGATATTACAGTGACAGAGAAAAACACAGAAAACTGGATGATCACAGGAGTAGAGACCACCGGTCAAATTTAGAAGGAAGTTTAAAAGACAGATCTCATTCTGATCATCGGTCTCATTCAGACCATCGGTTACATTCAGACCACAGGCCAAGTTCTGACTATACACACCATAAATCTTCCAGGGATTATAGGTATCACTCAGATTGGCAAATGGACCACAGAGCTTCCAGCAGTGGCCCCAGGTCACCACTAGATCAGAGGTCTCCTTATGGCTCCAGATCTCCGTTTGAACATTCAGTTGAACACAAAAGTACGCCTGAGCATACCTGGAGCAGTCGGAAGACGTAACAAACACTGATACTTCGTCTTTCTGGACTTTTCTTTTAGCCATATATCCTAAACCAACACAGTGATTGCCTTACATGACTTGAACGATATGAGCAGATCTTCTGTCAGTAGCAGTATCGTTACTTCTTTCCAGGATGCAAGGTCTATCATCCCAACAGAAGAGAAAATATTTTTATATTTAAGGATAATGCTGCACTGTACTACAAATACTGTAGTACTTTTTTTTTTTTTTTCTTTTTTAAAGAAATGGAAAATGTTTACTATTACAGGGACCTCAACACTGCCCTCACATATAGGCTGGATGAAACTGTTTTTAAGTCAGTATTTTAGACTGACCTCCATTTAAATTATGTTTATATATGAACTTTTACTCTGCCCTGTGATCATGTTTCAGGAAGGAATGAAAGAGAGTTCTTTCTTAATAAAGAAAAACACTCAAGGACTTTGTTCACTTTCCAAAGCTACTTGTTTACATTGTACACTGCGACCACCTTGCCGCTTTTCATCACAAGCTTGAATATTTAAAATCTGTACTTATATCTGTAAAATAGCCAGGAATTTTCTGTTTGTGATCTATTATTATGCCTTTTTACAAAAGAAAAAATGGCTGTAAATTATTGTAAATGGATTAAATGAACTTTCCTTAGTTCTCTCCCCTTCTCAGGCTTTTTTTGACTGTTTCTTTCCCTACCAACTCAGGCATCCTTATTAAAAAAAAAAAAAGAAAGAAAGAAAAAGAAAAATCAGTGTAATAACACTTTTTAATGATTTGTCTTGATGGAATCATTGTTTAGAATGTAAAAATGGGGAAAGGGGCCACTCAATTCCATTAGTCCTCTTTTTTATATTGAATATTTTACTACATGTTATTTCTTCCCCCTTTTTCTTTTTTAGTCAATATTGTGTTTGTAGTTTTTTTAAATGGTGAGATAATATGTAAAATCTAAACTGCATGCTCTGAAAAGTTTTTTTTTCAGACGCATTTGGTTTATAAGGGTAGGTGTATGAACACTCAAAATCCAAACGGCCAAAAGTTACTGTAAATCCATTTGTTTTCCCTCTCACATGGGCAATAATGTCAAACGTGCTATGCAGCCAGGTTAACATTTTAGATAAACTTGATCGACTTTTAATATAAAATGTTACAATGCACACTGATTGTATATAAAAACCTTATATATGACAAATTAAATTTAAGAAAAAGGACGTGTGGGCTCCTGTAATTTTCTGCTGCACTCTTATTCCCTCAATGCATTTAACTTTTTTTTTTCTTTTTCTTTTTTTTTTTTTTTTTAAAGCAACAGCTCCCAGAAAAAGGATATTTTGGTAAGAATTGGATACTGGTGATGTGTGGCGCTACAAGGGAATCTATTTTGAAGATGGTGTGACTTTGTATAAAAAACTTAGGTCAGAGAAAGTGTTGTTGGGCTCTTAACTTCCTGCAGTTATTTTCTTTAAAACCTTATATTTATTCAGAGTTCTATTTTGTTATGTGCGGTGGGGATTTCTAAATCATGTGCATGCATATTTGGAGGTGTGCGGCAGTGTAACAGCTTGAATCTTGGATGAGTACGTGTACTCATAGCTGTGACACCTACACGTGCCTGCTGATTGGCTGTGGGAGCAATCTATGACATCTGTTTGTAGATGTATTTTTTACTGTTTCCCTTTTGTCTGGTTAGGTCTAAAATTCAGACTGTGCAAAATCTTTTTTTTTTTTTTTTTTTTTTTTTTTACACCCCCCTAAGTAGTGATTTCCCTTTTAGATGCATTTAACTTGAAGAAATAATGACGTTTCATTTCTTTCCTGATATATAAGGTAACATATAAGGGAATAACTCAGATTTTTAAATATCCAATTTATAATTAAATATAAAAGTCATGAAAACTTACAGCTAGCATGTATTTCTAAGCATCTTTTGCTTTTTTTCTACATTTACTATAAATAATTTTTTCCATAAGATAGTTCATACTTAGTGAAGTCATAATATATTAGCAAGTGGATGAGAACTGGCATTTTAAGTGTCATCATTTGTAGATGGGTCATTTGTCCTGTATCCTCTTGTGTAATTGTACTGAACGATACTGTAATTTCTGACACAAGAAGAGGCTCTGTCAGTGCTGCATTTAGTTGAACATTTTAGTTAACTGATCAGTTGAATGAGAAATCTAAAACTATCTTTAATTGATAGAAGGTATGTTAATTTGTAAGAAATCAGCAATTACGTAGGAAAGGAACAAGCCACATGTTCTTTAAGACACAATGGAGAAGAACGTTAGTACGTACAGATACGTGAGTTGCTACAAAAGTTTTGAAGCAGACTGTCCTATGGTCCATGGTTTGACTTGCCAGAAACACAGTCAACAGTGTCCTTTCTGACTGACCCGTGGAGGGTGCTCCTTGCCCAACTTTGCGGTGTTGCTGCGAGGGCTGTTTTTGTTCCTGTCCACACAGGTTTACATTTCCTGATGGTTGTGTATCTCAAAACTTTTGTAATGACCTACGTGTAACAAACATTCTCTGTAAAATAGGCTTATTTTTTGTCTTTTTCATGCTCATTCTACTTCGCTATTTTCATTCAGCTACGTTTAATTTTTTGAAGAGAGATTATGCACATTTCTGTACCAGTTTACCCTCCACTTTAATAATATCCAATAAAAGGATTCTTACTAAAAGCAAAGGCCTGTTTACTTACAAAGGAAGTAATCTTTGTTTAAGACACATTATCCATTTGTTTTCAGACTGGAAAACAATTTGATTTCGTTCATTAATTTCAGAATGAGTGGCTTAATAATTCATATGTAGATCACACGTACGATTACTTTTTTGGGATCTTGTTTTTGTAGTTACGTAATGACAGGCTTCAGTAGGTGGTGTGCTGATTTACACAGATTACCATTCATCATTGTGAGATTTGCAAGATCATGCAGCAGGTTAAACGGCATGGTTTCTATTTTGGTACTAGATTATTATGTTTCTGGCTAGAAAATGATTTGGGGGCCATAACTCATAGTTTCATAAATACAAAAGCTTTAAAAAGGAATGGGGTTTGGAAAAGCAGTTAATCTTTAAATGATAGATTGTTTTTAAGACCTTCCAAGCTTCATCTGAAATAAACATGAACAAGTAAGAGTGGATTGTTAGAATTCATGACTGAGCAAATAATGCAAACATGTTTTTAAATATTTCTGAATTGGTATATAAAAGCATTAATATAGATGTCTCTATCAGATACATGTTATTTAAATTGAAGACAAAAAAAATACAAGTGAAACTGTTTTGTGTATCACAGCCCCTCACTGTGGCAGGTGGAGGGGTTGCAGGGCAGGTGACCAGTCAGGTGCAACAATAAAAACAGGAGGTGGTGGCAAAATCTGTGAAAATTCTTAAGTTATCAATTCCATTTAAATTGTTTTCTGCTAACAACTTATAATTGGTTTTATAGAATACCTTCTGTTACTTTTTATTTTTTTTTTAATTAGGGGCTAGGCTCAGCACCTGTAGCTCAGTGAGTAGGATGCCAGCCACACCCCAAGGCTGGTAGGTTTGAGCCAGGCTGGGGCCTGCTAACCAACAATGACAACTGCAACCAAAAAATAGCCAGGCGTCATGGCAGGTGCCTGTAATCCCAGCTACTCGGGAGGCTGAGGTAAGAGAATCTCTTAAACCCAAGAGTTTGTGGTTGCTGTGAACTGTGACACCATGACATTTTACAGAGGGTGACATAGACTCTGTCTCAAAAAAATATATTAGGAGCTAATAGGTTAATTTCATTATGGAAAATTTTGTGAATTCTTAGTAAATATCCACAGAGAGGAAGTCTTAGCTATGTAAAAGGATGAAAGAAGAGATTACTTAAAGTGGAATTTAAACTTCTTTATTTTTCCGAGTACCTCTGCAGATTCTCCAGTGGGACTTCACGTGATTGTTAGAATTCATTACTGAGCAAGTAATGCAAACATGTTTTTAAATATTTCTGAATTGGTATGTAAAAGCATTAATAGATTTTCTGCCTTGGAAGTCCACTAGTCACCTTGCGCTTTAGCTTTAAAAAACAAAAATCCAATCTTCATTTATCCCTAATGAATGAGGTACTTTTAATTCTACACTACGTTCTCCACTCTACAATTAAATCTTGATCTGAAAATACTAAACTGAAGAAGTGTGAACAGTGTAAACTCAATGATTCCATTGTGGAGGACGGGCTGTGAGGCCACGGGGCCCCTGAGCCTGGGGAGACGTTCAGGGAACAACCTCCCAGCTGCTTCTCCTTTAACAACAGACATTCTCTTTTCCTTGGCCAGAAGTCATGTGGCCCCTGCATACTTTTTATCTTGCAGCAAGCACACAGCTTTTCCTCCTTAAAGTTAATCTTTACCCCGTGGGCCAAGATTTGCGTCATTTAGCAACCTTGTTAAGATAGTGCAGGTAGTCGAGAGCCGGCCGCAGTCCAGTGGCTCCAGCCTTCCTGGCCCGTCCCCATCTCTCCTGTGTCTTATTTCCTCACTCCCCACCGTTCCCCACTGTGGTTTGTTCTCCTTCACGCTGGTTCGAGAAATTCTATGGATTAAGGATATTGATGACATACATACAGTTATCTGTCTGAAAATGTGCGTGGTATATTGTTATCCTACTTCAGACAACCATTAGTTAGGTTTCCAGTCTGCAGAGTGAGCTGTGGGACTGAACAGGCCTTTGCTTTGTCTCAGGGGCTGTTCAGTTTGTACTAGTTCTTACTCTCTTTGCTCGGGGTCCCTCTTAGTCCTCACTTTCTGGAACTCGCATGTACTGCTGTCAATAGGACTTTCCATTTCTCTCCTCTCAGCAGCTTTACTATTTTTCCTCTTCCTGCTTCTGTGCTGAATGTCCCCAGCATCTTCCCCTCCCTGAACTCACCTACACTTAGACAGCTGGTAGGGCCCTAGTTATAGAATACGTAAAATAAGACTTAACCCCTCTATTCCAACGACATTAAAATGTTTAAAAACCACTTACCTTTGATAAATGAATTCACAAGCTTCCTGCCTAAAGCACTTTCCCTCTTAGCTGATTCTGGGTTTTGTTTGCTTTGTTCTAGTCATGCTCCTTTTGTTCAACTACTTAGAACACAAAATACTCATTTCTCTCATCATGTAGTTTTTCACTGTACAAATATTGAACATATATTGCTATGATTTATTCCTAAGTTGTTCATATTTTGAGAGTCTCACTCTCACTGTGGGTGGAGTGCCGTGCTGTCACAGCTCACAGCAGCCTCAAACTCTTGGGCTCAAGTGATCCACCTGCCTCAGTCTCCTGACTAGCAGAGACTTCAGGCACCCACCATGACACCTGGCTAGGTTTTCTTTCTTATACTTATCTTGGTTTTAATTTTCTGTTTTCTTGGTGTCTTAATATGGTGGTTAAGGTCATTAATTAAAAAGACTTTTGTTCTAATACAAGCATTTCAAGTAATACATTTCCCTGTAAACACTGTGTGAGGGGCATTCCCCATATGGTGCTATGTTGACTTTTTATCTTCATTCAGTTAAAAATATTTTCCAATTTCTTTTGTGATTTTGTTTTTGACCTTTAGTTTATTTAAAAGCTTATAATTTAAATTATAAATATTTTTACCAATACCCCAATTATGGGTACTTGGAAAAAAAACTGAGAAAGATTATGCCTGCATAACTAATTCACTTTTTAGTATGTGTAGCTAACTTGTCATCTTGGAATGTGTTCTTTGGACCTTTAACAGACTAGTTGTTATAGCCAACGGCCAGCACTGACTGACCTCCACACCTCTCGTTCCCCTGGCCACTGCACGTGACTAGTTCCTGTCAGGCCTTATCTAGGTATAATATTTTTTCTTACGATTGTTTGCTTTTAATTTTCTAAGTTTCATCTTTTCATTGATTTGGATAAGCACAGTAAACATATTTGTTTTACAAACATTTGTATTTAAAAGAAGTAATTCTTTGTGGTCGTGGCCATTATGCATCTCTCCCTTGCTGTTGGAGAGAGATGAGGCAGGGTGTGGTCCTGTCCCCTCGGATCAGGACTGTCGGTTAACTGACTTTGCCTGAGACAGGGAAGTGGAAGCCATGCAGTGTCACTTTGGGACTTATGTCTTGAACCACTTTGTAGTTTCTGCTTCTGCATTTTTTGGATCTAGCCACCATGTACAGAGGCTCAGCTCCTGAGGAGCCACGTGGACCTAGAGGCCAGCTGGACTGGTCCATTAGTACCCAGTCGAATCAAATCCCCCTCACACCCTCAGTGGAATCACTCAGGCTAACATCACTAGCGATGGACCCTCATTCCTGCCAAGCCTGGACTAAATCATGAGAAATAAATCACGGTTGCTTTTAAGAAACTAAGGTTAGAGTGTTTTTTAATACAGCACTTTATAACACAAGCAAGAGTTGATACTTAGAGGTTGATTGTGGCTGTAACAAAAATGAGTGATGTTAGTTTTTTATGATTGTGCTGCAGGTGGAAACAAGAAAAGCAGGGCAGTGCTGGACAGACCCAGAGGACCATGAGTTGGAACAGAGGAACACCAGTGAGGAGGCTGGCACAGTGCTGGGATGTTCGGCATCACGGTTGAGTGATGGGGAAGTTAGAAAGTGCGTGTACCAAAATAAAACTTGGCCCAGGAGATGACAACAGTGGACGTCCCCTCTCTCTTACCGGTATGTGGTAAGAGAGGTTAGCTGAAGACGGAACTGTTCTTTAGATTTTCAAGAAGGATTTAGAAAAATAAAAAGGACTGAACATGTGTCTGTCCTTGAAAGATTTTCAATATAAGAAATGGTAACAGCACAGAGATCAAATTCAGGATGTTGCCAGTACAATGTGCTGTGAAGATCAAGCCTATGTGTGGCTGAAGACTGTTTGGCAAGACCTCGGAAATGTTTACAGTTGTGCTTGTAGCCCCCTTTAGCCAGAAGTCCTCCTAAGAAGTTTAAAAGCATCATCACGTGGCAGCCGGGCTTCCAACATAGAAGTCTGTTTCAGAATTGTGAATATGTCTTTCAAGGCATTAAGTAAAGCCAGTAAGTTTCACAAAAATCCCGTGGAGTATTTAAAAGACTCATATAGCTGACAGCTCCAGATAAGAAGAGGCTTGTGGGTCTCCAAGTTTTTGTGGGTAGGAAGCAAACTGAAAAGATGACTGAGCCACAAAAACAGCCCATTTCTTTTAAAATAGGGAAGCCTGGCCAGACACAGTGGCTCACACCTGTAATCCCTGCTCTCTGGGAGGCTGAGATGGGAGGATCCCTTGAGTTCAGGAGTCTTAAGACCAGCCTGAGCAAGAGCAAGATCCCGTCACTACTAAAAATAGAAAAATTGCCTGATGTGACGGGCGCCTATAGTTCTAGCCATTTGGGAGGCTGAGGCAAGAAGATCCCTGGAGCCTAGGCATTGAGGGTGCTGTGAGCTGGGCTGATGCCATAGTACTCTAACCTGGTCAGGGTGAGACTCTGCCTCAAAAACAAGTTCTATCATTTTCACTCTGCTCGCTCGCTTGCTTTTCTTTCTTCCTTTTCTTTCTTTTCTTTTTTTCTTTTCTTTCTTTCTTTCTTTCTTACCAGACTCCACTGCTTCAGCTTTATTTTAACAATGGTAACCTAAAAAAGAAATGCCTCAAAAAAAGTTCTATCATTTTCACTCTCCCTCCCTCCCTCCCTCCCTTCCTTCCTTCCTTCCTTCCTTAACAGACTCCACTGCTTCAGCTTTATTTTAACAATTATAACCTAAAAAAGAAATATACCTATTTGGGAGTCACACAGGTGAACTACCTTTGTAGCAGTAACAGCTTTACACATTTACTTCTCCCCAAAGATAGCATGGTAAGCTCATTACATGGATACTAACCATGAAACAATTAAAATTTATACCTACATATTATATGAGAAACTTCAATCCAGAGAATTAGCATGTTAGCCACACCAGAAAGGGAAAAGAATCTGTAAGAATTATAACTTGTAGCTGTAATTTTCTAGGGCAGCTGCAACTTCATAACTCCTAAGAGCTGAGCTAGCAATAATGGTGATTGTCCATTTTCTTCCTTCTTTCCCCCCTTTTTAGCCGTCTGTCTGTCTTAGGCTCAACCCCACTTAGTTCTGGAGGCTGGAGAATCCCAGAATGAGGCACCACATCCAGGTCTGGAACCTGACCAGGGCCGGCTGTCCCTGCTTCCCAGAAGGCACCTTCTTGCTGAGTCCTTACATGGTGAACAAGTGAAAAGGGACAAAAAGGACGCCAACGCTGTGTCCTCACATGGCGGAGAGATGGCAGGTCCCTCCCTTGCTTTAACATCTGCGTCATTACTCGTCATTAAAAGTTGCCTCATAGAAGACCTTGATCTGATTATTTTTGTCCCTTTTCTACGTCCATTGATTTATTTATAAGCAATTTTCCCACTGGTTGTCTAGTGATTAAACAATAATAAAATAAAGGCATTATTTTGCTTTCTAGAAACAAAAGGATTTGACAGATCATTTTATTTTCTAACATCAAGGTCCTGATTCTTTATATGGACATAATATAGATTAGAAAATTAATTGGGGTTTGGAGGCACATATGGGTTTGGAGCAGTCAAAATGCAATTGTTGTAATTGTTCTTTTTCTTCCTTTCACTGTGTCTGCCAAAGATACATCTTTGCTAGGACTTTCATTCCAGATAAGCACGGGAAGGACTTAAGTAACGATTTTGCCACTGTGCACCTCACCCCCAGTGTCCCAACTTTGCTTTCTTTTTTCTTTCATTTTTTCCTTTCCATCATTTCTATTAGATTTTACCTGCTCTTAGCTATATCCCCACTTTCAGAAAACTAAGCCTAGACTTGGGTTTCCATGAGGCCATGCAGAAGAGCTGTCTTGGTGAGGTCAAGGATCAGCTCCTAATCTGCTGAGGACACTCCCCAGGGCCAGGAGGTCAGGAGGCTGGCCTGGGGGTGGGTCTGGTGGGCAGGGAGGCCTGCATGGGCGTGGGTCTGGTGGGCAGGAAGGCCAGCCTGGGAGTGGATCTAGTGGGCAGGGAGGCTGGTCTGGGGGTGGGTCTGGCGGGCACGGGTGGGCTTTGCTCTGTGTCCAGGGAGGCCAGTATGGGGGTGGGTTTGGCAGGCAGGGGTGGGCTTTTCTCTGCGCCCTCCTCCCAGCATCCATCTGCAAGCAGGAAACCACACTGGCCCAGACCATCATATCTGCGGCAGGCTGGGTGTTCCTGACCCAGGACCCCTCTGTGCAACGAAAGGGCAGCGTCCCTGTGGTCACGTGCTGCGCCCAGGGCCACCATGGCCAGGCCCACTTGCATTTTCATTTTGGTTCTGCACATGGGGGCTCCCTTACCTCCCAAGAGTAGTTTACAAATCTCCCACTTGTTCCCCTAAGCAACCCAATCGATTCCTGGTATAAGTGTCTGGCCTGTGGGCCTCTCCTCTAAGCCCTCAAGTTCAATCCTGAGTTCCCATGGTGTTCTCAAGTAGGCTTACTACCTTCTGCTCCTGAGAGTGCCCTGTTTGCTGGAGCAGCCAGGCAGGCAGCCTAGAGGGCCAGTGGGCAGTGGGCTCACCCCAGCGCCCCTTATCTTCTGCAGGTTGAGGAGGCTCTGCCCTGCATGCAGATGGTGCCGGCATGTTCTGGCAGGGGTGAAATGCCACTGGGATGAGGAGGTGCCTGCCTGGCTTTCTGGGTCCTGGTTTTGATCCCTTCTGCCAGCCCATGTCTTGTGAGAGGGTAGTCGATCCATTTGTGTTTAAAGGTAATACTAATATGTACGTCTTTGTTCCCGTTACATTGTTAGCTGACTTCCTTCCAGTTGTTTTGTAAGCTGCGTCTTTATTTTCTTTGTCTTTTTGTCTTTGTGGTTTGATGAACTTCCATCCTGTTGTCATTTAATTCCTTTTTCTTCCTCCTCTGTGATGGTTTTATGTTGTCATGTGTTAGTTTTGTGATGGTGAGTATCGCCCTTTTGTTCTCATGTTTAAGCTAGAAGTTAATGCTCTGTCCTGCGGAGGCATTTCCTAACCCTGCAAGAAATCCTGGAGCACTTCCCACAGGGTCAGTCTGGTGGTGATGAATACGCTTGGTGTGAGCTTGTCGGTCAAGATTTCATTTCTCCTTCATTTATGAAGCTTATTCTGGCAGGATATAAACTTGGCTGACAGTTTTCTTCTTTCAGTGCTTTGAAAATGCCATTCTGTTCTCTTCTGGCCTGTAAGGTGCCTGCTGAGGGGTGATCTGAGGGGTGACCTGAGGGGTGATCTTTACAGGTGACGCTTTTCTCTTGCTAACTTTCACCTCGCCTTTAGACATCCTGAGTATAATACAATGAGCTGAAGTCCTTTCCGACATGTGTTTGCTTGAAAATTGTTCAGGCTGCTATATCCAAATGTCTAACTTTCTCATTTGTGTTTGGAAGTTTTCAATTATTTTCTTAAATAGATTTTCTAAATTTTTTATTTCTCTTCTCCTCTTTGGCTTTTTCATATAGTCCCAAATATCTGAAAGGCTTTGCTATTTTTTTTTTCACTCTTTTTTCCTTATTTTAGTTTGGTTTATTTATTGTTGAGTCTTTCATTCATCTGTATTATAGGAAAACATGTCAAATAGATTTTTCAGGTACTTATTAAACAATTTTAATTATTTAAATTAATTGATTTGATTATGCACAGCCCTCATTATGGGTCTTCTAGGCTGGTGCAAATATTTATTCTTGCTGAATTTGCCAAAGTTGAGACTATAGTATGGTACTTTGGCAGAAGTTTCCTGTCACCATAACAGGAAGTGTATGTCTATAAAACGAGCTGTATCCAAAGGTACATTCTGACTACAGATCAGAGGTGAAATGTGCTCTCTTGTTTTTAACTTCTGATTGAAGTAGTAAGATGCCCTTGATGAGTGCAAGTATTTTGCAAAACAGATGCTATGAAAGGGCTCTGGTAAGGATATACGTAAATAATTAAATGTTCTAACCAAAGTCTCCACATTATTAGATTAAGACAATAAAAACACTATGAAATGTCAATATTAACAGTTAAATTATGGAAGGAAGTGATTGAAATTTTAATTATGTAACAAATATTAATTGCATTTTTGAATTTATGATTTACTATGTTATAATAAATAGTATTAATGCAAAGATTCTAATCTTTTAATATTTTTGCTGACAAGTCTCAATTTGTGAGCACACCCAGCTGCTGCTACGAGGGTCAGGATCATCTCTGGATCAAATGTGTAATCCTGCTGGGGTCACTCTGCCCGTATTCTGTCTCCAAACCCTGCTCTTCAGTAACAGGGAGACTCTGACGACTGAGCCTGCTCGGTGGTTATAGTGTTAGCACCCCCAGAAAAACAGGACCATGGGGAGATAGATCAGTATCTCTCTACAAATCTATATAGATACAATGTATATGTTCCATCTATACAGAAAGCAGGTTAATTCCTCTTCCATGTATACGGGCCACAAATGTATGGAATAGACTTCGTCTAGACTGGGTTGGATTTAGTTTAGGGAGCTGATTACATGACTGGGGAGGCTGGCAAGTCCTAAATCCGTAGAAGGAACCAGTTAGAAACTCAGGTGGGAAACTCAGGTCAGAGTTGAGGTTGCAGTCTCCTGTCTGAAACCAGCAGGGGAAGTCGGGCAGGACCGACTCAGGCAGCAGCGCTTCTGTGTTGCAGTAACTGGAGAGTGCTGTCTCCCAGAAACTTGAATCTTTGCTCATGAGACCTGCAGCTCAGTATAGGCCAACTCACATTAGGAAGCATAAAAGGCTTTCCTCAAAATCAACTGATTTAAATGTTAATCACATCTTAAAAAAAAACATACGTACACAGCTACATCTAGACTGTTTTTTTTGTTGTTTTTTCCTGTTTGTTTAGCAAACCCTGGCTGGGTTTGAACCTGCCACTCCTGGTGCACGGGGCTGGCACTCTAACCATTGAGCTACGGGCGCCCAGCCTAGACTAGTGTTTGAATAAACACCTGGGCACCAAAGCCCAGCTACACTGATGCTGGCTTTAACCATCACAGTGATCCTGCATTCCTAGCCGCAGCTTAAAGGATGGGCACTTGAGTGGGACTAATCGGTTCTCTCTAATGGGAATTTATTATCAGGGACTAAGAGACTTCTGAGAGTCTGTTGATCCTTTGACTTAGAAAGTTATGTTTTAGTTGTGTTTGAAACAGCACAACCATGAACAGACGTAGAACCCAGAGGAGCCCAGCGAGTTACCTTGGAGAGCTTGGCTATGTTTTTTGCCTTTGAATTTTGTGAGATAATATTAGATTTTTCCAGTGAACCTTTCTCTTTAAGTTATGTGAGTGGTTTGTATTTTTTAGCATCAAGTCATCAGGTGTCAGCAAGATACCATTCTCACATACCATACTTTTTCTCATCTAAGTGGTCAGCTATCAAAATCTCCTGAGGAGTTAAGAATGCAGATGTTTCCAGTAGATGTGGTGTCAGAGAATTTATTCAAAACCTTGACAAGAGAAGTCTCGTGGAGGGAAGTCTCGTGGAGGGAAGTTGTTCCAAATGGATTTGACTGAAGGAAGAATGTGAAGTGAAGAAATTGAAAGTCTGACTATAACCAATGTTTTAAAGACATTTAATATGACACCTTTTCCAGGAAGTTTAATAGTGAGGAGGAGTGGAGAAACAGGCTGTTACCTGCAGGAGTAGCTGGAGCTCAAGGAGGATTCTGGGGCACCGGGTGGGGGTCAGTTGTAGCAGCCCGTAGAGCCTACGGCTAGGAGGAGTGAGCGTTATAAGAAATACCTGTATAGCTCAATGGAACCCCTTGGGGGAAAGGGCATGGAGAGGGCTTTAGCTCTCCTAACAAGCATGAGAGCTATGGTGAACTGGCAGTCTCTACACCTGTGGTGTTGAGAGGCACCAGATCAGCCTTATATTAGGCTGGAGGAGAAGGCAGTCGGGAGCGTGTGCATTCTATCACGGACCGCTTACTCTGACTCTGTCTCCTCTCCTGCCTGCAGAACGCCAGCACGGTGTCTCTCTGCTAAAGATTACCAAGCTCCGCTAAAGACTAAGATCTATTCTAAGACTGCTTTTCTCTCTCTCTCTCTTTCTCTCACTCTCTCCAGCTAAAGTAAAGTCTTCAGGCACCTACAGAAAATTGTTCCTGAGCAAGGTAGCTTAGCGGTCGCCACCGGAACCTAGTTAATCTGGCCAGAGACCTGGCCAGTCCTGGGCCCTGACAGTGAGTAATGCCTCTGGGAAGCAAAAACAGTCCTGCTTGGTTCACACCAACTCGCAATTATTAAAGGCAGACAAGTTTATGGTCCATTGAGTCATCACATCCAAATCTTCCCAATTCCCTTTCTACATGCAGATTTCATAAGACTTGCTATTTGTTTAAAGCAACAAAAGGAAATGAAATTCCTGTGTTTCCAAAATGCCACATCCAAATTTATACCTCGTGTGAGTCTCCTGATCACTTTAGCCACCAGAGGGAGTATGAGCCCACATCTTAGGCTGAAAAACAGAACAATCTATTTTTGGCAGGTGTTTGGAAGGCATGAAATATTGGTCTCAGACTTTCTAAAATAATTTCAAAGATTACAAATCCCTTCTAATATTTTAAGTTGATGTCTAGAATTGTTCAAGGACATAACTTTTGTATGTTACAACAAAGGATATAAGTTATGATATGTTTTAAATATTGGCACTTTAAAATAAAATTGATAGCGTCTCTTTCACATGTCCATAGGAATCTCACACCACAGCAAGTTGATACCTCTGTCCATTCAAAAATTACATGGTGGGGGCGGCGTCTGTGGCTCAGTGGGTAGGGTGCCGGCCCCATGTGCCAAAGATGGCGGGTTCAAACCTGGCCCTGGCCAAACTGCAACAAAAAAAAATAGCTAGAACATATTCTTCTTAGTAAAGTATCTCAAAAATGGAAGAAAAAGTATCCAATGTACTCAGCCCTGCTATGAAACTGATTTATAGCTTTTGTATGAAAGCTATAACCCAGTTATTACCTAAGAATATAGGGAAGGGGGAAAAGGAGGGGAGGGAGGGGGGAGGAGGGATAGAGGGAGGGTGCATCTTACAAGGGTACATGTGAAACTTAGTAAATGTAGAATATAAATGTCTTAACACAATAACTAAGAAAATGCCAGGAAGGCTTTGTCAACCAGTGTGATGAAAATGTGTGAACCTGTGTATAAAACCAGTGTATGGTGCCCCATGATCGCATTAATGTACACAGCTATGATCTAATACTAATGAAAAAAAAATAGCTGGGTGTTGTGGCAGGCACCTGTAGTCCCAGCTACTCGGGAGGCTGAGGCAAGAGATTCGCCTAAGCCCAGGAGTTGGAGGTTGCTGTGAGCTGCGATGCAACCGCACTCTACAGAGGGTGATAAAGTGAAACTCTGTCTCTAAAAAAAAAAAAAATTGCATGGTGGGATGTGGGAGAGAGAGGGCCTGGGGTGCTTTCTGTGGATGGTGGCCCACACATTACCGTGGAGTGGGAGTATTTATATGCCTTTATATATATACACATGTATGTGAACAAGCTTTCTTTAGCAATTTTGTTAACTTATACATAAGTTCTGTTTATATAACAAAATAGAACAACTTGTAGGGTTGTTTTGATTACCTCATGCTTCTCTGCAATAAAAAAGTGCTGAAATTATTTGCTGATGAGCCGTGTCATATACTGTGCTTACTATTTTTTGCCAGAACAATAATTTTTCTCCATTGTAATTTGTAAATGTCTTATTTTTCACTTATTTAGTTTTCTGTGTACTTAATTTAGTCCCACATTGTCCTGTAATTGTGTAAATCTCCAATTAATATGCTCAAACACATTAGGTACTATGTGGGGACAGGATAGGAAAATTATAAAGGAAAAAAAAGCAGGGAAGCGTTTGTGGTTCAAGTGGCGAGACCCTGGGTCCTTACCTTGAAAGTTGAATGCAGGCCCAAGAGTAAAAACTTACCACAAAAATACGTAAGTGAGGTGACGGTTCATTAGTTTTATTTAAGCAGTCCACATTGTGTATCACATCATCATATTGTATCCTGTAAATGTATACAGTTATGGCGCAATAAAAATTAAGTTAAAAAAAGAGTAAGAAGCTTAGCCAGTTTTGAACAAGTTAAAAGATTAGAAAGTAGCCATTTGGGCTGGATGGGAGCTATTAAAAGATTAAAAGGTAACATCTCCTCACTTTTACAGCATATATATATGTGTGTGTGTGTGTGTGTGTGTGTGTGTGTGTGTGTGTGTATATGTATATAATTTTTTTTTTTTTTTTTTTAGACAGAGTCTCACTATGTTGCCCTTGGTAGAGTGCCATGGCATTACAGCTCACAGCAACCTCAAACTCTTGGGCTCAAGCGATTCTCTTGCCAAATAGCCTTCCTGTTTGGAAGTTCTCTCTTCCACACCTAAATCTGTTGTCAGGTTTATAGGGACTGAGACTACAGGCGCTCGGCACAACGCCCAGCTATTTTTAGAGATGGGGGGGTCTCATTCTGTGTCTCCAACCTGTGAGCTCAGCAATCCACCCGCCTTGGTCTCCCAAGTGCTGGGATTACAGGCGTGAGCCAGCGCACCTGGCCTCAAATATTATATTCTTTTTAAAAAGTTAATTCTAACCAGACCCTTTGTCCGCTCCCCTATACGGGATTCCCTGTAGGTCTTATGTGGGGACATAGTTTCCTTGACTCCTAAACAATGATAAAGCAGCTAATGCTACATTGTAAATGTTGCTGAAACATAATGAAAGGCCTGTGAGATGTCAGAGCGCTGTCCCTCTGGCCCAACCTTACCCTGCTCAGAGTGCTCGACTCCTGAGCCTCCTGAGTTGTTGTCCAGCGACAGCTGAGGGCGAGAAGCTTTGTCACTTACTCCTCTGCTATCGCCAGGCTCCACGAAAGTCAGTGGGCAAACAGTAACAGTCCCATGCCACTTTCATCTTTAGAAAGTCTCTTCCAATGTATTCTGAACTCTCCACTGGGACGGATGTGCCTCTCGCCTGCTGTAAAACTATGAACGTGGTCTTCCCTTCACTAACAAGGCGGAGCAAATGGATGGTGCACGTGCACTCTCAGGCCCTAAAATCTATTCTTTCCATTTAGCTTCCAAAGGCGAATGTAGCAACAGGTGTTACTGGGCTGTTTCATCATCCCTCCCATCTTGTCAAACAGCTCACTGAATGTGATCTGGGGCTGCTGAGGATCCCCGAGGGCCCTGTCTCAGTGCTGTGGTCATCACAGCCCAGCTTACTGCACCAGTGACTTCGAGAGTGTCACTAGGAATGAGCAGACAGCTTATCTCCCAGGCCCCAGCTACCCAAAAATAAAAACAAAGGAAAGGGGTTGGGAGTGGAGTTTAGCACAAGATAAGTGCTCAGTGTCTATTTAATAAATGAACAAATGAAATTCTTTATTCCAGCCATTTTTATTAAAAAGCTTTATAAAATGGACAATACACCTTTTGCCTTCTTATTTACATTGAATTCATAATGTAATTTAACCTTTTCTGATGACTCAGCTCCACTGCAGTGACCCTCCTGGATGGCCTCGGGGTGCTGAGAGGTGTAAGCCCACTTGCCTCCACATGCCACTTCAGGAATGATGTGTCCTTGGCTCTGATGTGTGTTTGGAAGTTCTCTCCTCCACAACTAAATCTTTTGTCAGATTTACAGATGTCCTGGAAGTCACTGTACATGGGGGAAACGGGAAATTATAGCTAAAAGTAACTTTACTTATAAAATATTTACAAAATATAGTAGAACCTCTGTGAGGTGACCACCCTAGACACTGTAACAAACTGGTCAGCTTAGGGAGGTGGTCATCATAAGGAACTAGGCCAACTGATATGTCCATGTGGTGCATGTCCAATTTGCGAAAATTAGGTCAACTTAAGGAGGGGGTCAGTGAGGGGAGGTGGTCAGCGTGGGAAGTGGTCAGTGTGGGAGGTGGTCAGCGTGGGATGTGGTCAGTGTGGGAGGTGGTCAATGTGGGAGGTGGTCAGTGTGGGAGGTGGTCAGTGTAAGAAGGTGGTCAGTGTGGGAGGTGGTCAGTGTGGGAGGTGGTGAGTGTAAGGAGGTGGTCACTGTGGGGAGGTGGTCAGTGTGAGAGGTGGTCAGTGTAAGGAGGTGGTCACTGTGGGGAAGTGGTCAGTGTGGGGAGGTGGTCAGCATGGGAGGTGGTTGGTATGGGGGGTGGTCAGTGTGGGGAAGTGGTTGGTATGGGAGGTAGTCAGTGGTGAGGGGGTGGTTGGTTTTGGAGGTGATTGGTGTGGGAGGTGGTTGGTTTTGGAGGTGGTCAGTGTGGGAGGTGGTCGATGTGGAGGTGGTTGGTGTGGGAGGTGGTTGGGATGGGGGGTGGTCAGTGTGGGGAGGTGGTCTGTGTTGGTGGGGGGC
>CAUYPK010126563.1:0-14234 GCA_963574355.1 Loris lydekkerianus | reverse complement strand
GCCATCATTGTTGTTTGGTGGGCCTGGGCTGGATTCAAACTCGCCAGCTCAGGTGTACGTGGCTGTCACCTTAGCCACTTGAGCCACAGGCACCAAGCCTCTACCTGATATATTTCATCAACTATACATATATTTCTCTCTCTTTTTTTTTTTTAAAGGCCTGTTAGAGGATGAGCTGGCTCTATTGCATATAGGCTGTTGGAATCAACTTAGGTGTACAAGTAGGAATTTCAATGAATTCTGAGAATGATATGGAAAATATTGGGGCTCCTAAAATCTACAAATGCTTCATAACACTAGTTTGCAGCTCCTAAAATCTACCACTGCTTCATAACACTAGTTTATAAGTATTAGAGACTCAGAAATTTCCATTAATGAATTATGATAAAGGAGTTAAGACTAATTTGTTTATGCCTACTATCACTTTACATAGCAATAAATATAATTTTCCCAGTTTGACCTTCTGCAGAGAATCTACTGAAATTACTTATAACTGAGGCATTAAAGGAAGTCAGAATTACTTGCCTCTGTGAGGGGGTGGGAGTAGAGAGAAGCAAGAAATACACAAGAATTGAGATTCCAGTTTTAAAATCCTTAGTCTTTGCAATATTACAGTTAGTGATGAGTAGAAAACTAGAGAAAGCAGAAGTAATGCTTCTGCATTATGAACTTGAAAGACAAAATATAACCTTGAAAAATGATGTCTTGCCTGATTGTGATGTAATCAGAGTTCTGAGGAGGTTCTGATATCCTATGACATAAGAGGATGACAAAAGTAGTTTAGTTCCATAAACTACTACGGAATTATCCAGAGGGAATGCTGCACTGGGAGGTCGTTAACAATTGCATCCCTACCCAGCTCATTGCCACACTCTCTTAGAGCCTTTGAGGTAATAATCATAATTACGGTCCCTCAAAGATGCTCAAATCCTAAGTCTAGAAACCTGTGAATATGTTACTTTGCATGACAAAAGAGATTTGGGATTTCACCCACATCATTAACTTAAGGATCTTGTGATAGAAAGCTTATCCTGTATCACATAAAATAATCACAACAATCCTGATGAAAAACAAGCTGGATGAGAAAGGAAGGGTGACAAAGGAAGAGAGGAAGCAGGAGTGTCAGATTTAGAGTGATTCCATGTGAGAAAGACTCAAGTGGCCATTGCTGCCTTTGAAGAAGAAAAGGACAAAGGTAAACAATCTAGAAGCTAAAAAAGGAAAAACAAAAGGGATAGATTTTAGAGTCTCCAGAAAGGAATGTAGCTCCCAGGACACCTTGATTTCAGCCCAGTGAAACCCAAGTTGGACTCCTGATCTCCAGAACCATAGGATACTCAATTTGTGATAATTTGATAGACAAGCAATAGAAAGTTACTATAGCATTTATGATGTTACCCCTCAGTCAAGCTATGTTGAGTGAACCAAACTTTTCCAATTTAAAGACCATCAAGTTGGCTTCTCTTGGTAGTGGGGGATGAAATCTTGGATCTGTTCAGAGCCAAGCTTAGTAGTATGCTTATACCCCTGAAGTGCATGATCAGGTGGGAACACATGTTCAATAAAGGATGTATGTATACCAGGAGCAGAAGTGTCAGGGAATTAGCTAGAGGATTTTCTCATCCTTCTTATTTTTCACCAATTGGTCTAAAAGATGACACTAATGTTGATAACTAATCTGAAAACAGCCCCATGGCCAAAAAGCTAAGGAAATGGGTATGTGGCATGACTGAACGTGAAGGAGGCTGAGATGTCTTATTCCTAGAGGTGATTCCCACTTATAGATTGAAACTCAAAATTCGGGTCACTTAAGTCTCTGTGGGTTTGTTTCTGTCAGAGGAATGTAACAGGAGGGATAAAAAGCAAAACAAAAACAAAAACAAAAACCAACAACAAGCAAACAAACAAAACAAAAACCCAGCTCAAGACAAGAAAGTCCAGGCTTTAAGGGTCTGTTAGGTAAGGACTTTGTGATTAAGACTATGTCCTGCTGTTTTGGCATAATGGGTGCCATTTGTATCCATGCAAAATTTATAAAATACAGTAGAACCTCCATAGTTAATCACCTCCCTACATTGACCACTTCCTTAAATTGATTTTCATAGACTGGACATGCACCACATTTATTATATAATAGGCCTAGTTCCTTATGTTGACCACCTCTGTATGTGGCAGTTTCCTGGGTGGTCAACTTACAGAGATTCTACTGTACTTACAGAAAAATGGCCTTGGAATGCAAGATCTGTCCCACCAATGCTGACCTAAGTAGGTCAATAAAAGTTCCCCATTGTTTTTTTTATGTACTGCATCACACGTCTTCCTAGAACTATGAGTATACTGAGGTAGGGGCAGGTATTACCATTCATCCAGCTTTTGTCTGGGAAACGTTAAGTATAATTTTTTAGCAAATAAAAGATCTTTACTTTTGGAGGAACAAAAATTATTTGTGCCATCCTTCCAACTAATAACCAATTGCACCATCATAAACTGTTTACTGTATAAATATCTTTGTTGCATGACAGAGTACTAAGCTTCAAATAGAAGAAAGTGATGTGCTGCCACCCAGGAAATAGCATTTTACAAACATTGCCATTGTTGCAATGTCAAGAGCCCATTCATAGGTTAGGCTAGTGTGAAGTGAAGAAAATCATGGTAAATATCCAGATCATGTAGGTAAAAATATATTTTTTTTTACCTACCTTACCAAAAAAAAAAAAATATATTTTTTTCATGAAATAGCTAGTATATGAAAATGTGAAGTTTGGAATATGAATTTCACATAATTGTCCAAATTTTCTATTGTTTTCCAATTCATCTGTGACCTAATCAAACAAAACAAAAGAGAATAGCCATTCTTAAGAAAGATGCCCCTGGCTTGGCACCCATACTCAGCGGTTAGGGCGCCAGTCACATACTCTGAGGCAGGCAGGTTCGAACCCTGCCTGAGCCTGCTAAACAGCAATGATAACTACAAAATAAATAAATAAATAAATAAGTAGGCATTGTGGTAGGCACCTGTAGTCCCAGCTACTTGGAAGGCTGAGGCAAGAGAATTGTTTAAGCCCAAGAGTTGGACTTTGCTGTGAGCTGTGATGCCACAGCACTCTACCAAGGGTGACATAGTGAGACTCTGTCTCAAAAAAAAAAAAAAGAAAAAGAAAAAAAAAAAAGGAAGATGCCTAAAAATTAGGTGTTTTTTTTAATGATGATCTGTCCTAAAGTGAACTTTCTTTTATTGCTTCTGAGAAGCATGCAATCTTTGGTGGATTGACTAATGAGAAATAAAAGATTATTCTCAATCCAAAATTTTAACTACATGCTCATATATGTAGAAGGGAAAAACATATGACATCACTGGGTTTTAATAGAAAGAAGTATTATGAGATGGTGGAAATTTTTCCTAGGGAATTTTAGCTCTTTCTCACTTTCCATTTTAGTAATGAAATACTGGATTCATTAAAAAGAAAAGAATATTCTCTGAGAGCTTATTAGTCTTCTTATGGTAGTCTCCAGGAAAGTAACTGTGATAGTCTCATCAGGAATGGTGCTATCTGCAGCTTTACAGTTAAAAAAGACCACCATTATACAAAATCACAAGAAAAGTAAAAGGAGTCTAAGGATAATATCTGTGCAGAAACTATACATTTACTTAGCTTTTATGGGCAATGAAAAATGACTAGGGTAAAAAATACACTTTTTGCTCATTCCTTTTTGGTCATTTATCTAACAAAGAGTTGATCCTGTTAAGAGTCTACTTAACAGATTTACTGGATTTTTCTTACTGGCTGCTGGGTAAGCTATATAGAAATGACTCTTTGTTCATACTCAATAATTAAAAAATGAATCTCTTTCTCCCTCCTCTTCTTTACCTCTCTACAAACTCCAAACACACACACACACACACACACACACACACACACACACACACACATATTCAGCTCTACATCCTCACTTCTCTTTTTCTATTCACAGCATCATTTTTATTTTTCAGGTCACTAAGTTCAAAACCCTTTGTCATTTTGCCTTATCAGGTTTCCCTGCCCATCCAAAATTTTGTTTTCAGAAGATGATGGAAAGGAAAAGAGAAATAAAACAATAGTAAGGATAAGAAAAAATAAAAGGCAAATAAATAGGGCTAGTCCCCTTCCTCACAAATTAACCACCAGAATTTGTTACTTGTAGAAATAGAAAGTGTCACTATCTTCTGTAACTTTCTTTCCCTTCTCCCAACTTTTTCTATAACTTAAGGTTTGGTCTTAATGAACTAGTAAGTACTACCTTAGGCCTAGCATTTAAGCCTCCAGCATTTACTTACTAGCAGTAAGTATATGTAAACAAATTACCTGAAATTAAAAATTTTGAAACCAATGAAGAATCCAGTGATTCAAAATATGCTACTGAACATTTAGAGAGCGTAACTGAATTGTCCATAGGTCATGAAGACATTATCGGTAAATGATAATCCTAATGCTTACACGATTCAACCCAGGTTTGGGTGTATAGCTGATAATGAGGAAAAACGTGGGCACAAAGATGAGCTGAATCCTTTATTTCAGGAATCAGATGTGGTATTGAACAACTGTATTTCTCAGGAAATACAAGAATTTGTATAATGAACAAATGCCAGTATTTTGCAAATGTTCCTTTCTGGTGAAATTTAACTTGGGCTTGAATAGACTGTATTATAAGAGGAACCTTAAAAAATGAACTTGAATATATTTTCCTGCTTGCCCTTTCCAGTGGAATAGGGCAGTAACAATAAGCACAGATTAAAAAATGTAACCCATTATAATAGAACCATGGGTTCTATGGGCTTATATTTATGTGGAAAAGATTATCTGATTTGCAATCTCTTCTCCTGAACAGACAAATACCTTTACCTACTTTTGCAAAAAGGCCACTGACAATGAAGATTGTTGCTTGTATTACAAATTTATAAGCCTGATGAGGCTTATGCAAAATAAAGTGGTCAAAAAACTTAAAATATGAAAGATGTAGGGGGAAAGGGTGGCATTTGAGAGAAATTCAAAAAACTTGCAAAGCTCACAATTGTGGGTTCAAAATTAACAAAATTCAAAATAACTACCAAAGCCAACATTTTATCTTCCCTGATACCTATCCTTCAACCATCTGAGATGGAAGAAACTTCCATGTTACCCCATGCCCTAGGGAATCCCCATTACACATAAAGTAAATTGCAGCTTTGTGCTGCTTTAGTAAATTGTGCGCTGTCTTCAAAAATTGAAGAAATTTAATTCTCTCTCTCTGTATTATAATTCATTTCTCTTATTTTATGGTGTTTCTTGTTTTATTATGGCTCACATTATCTTTGACTGGAATTTATGAGGCACTGAATTTACAATTAGAGAAAGGGAGTTGAAAACATCACTTTGAAAAATCTATCCATCTTTCCATTCATTCATTCATTCATTAAATAAATTAACATTTATTGAGCACCTAGAATATAAAAGAGGCTATAATAGATGTTCTGGAGGATAAAGAGAAGATTTACAGTCTAGAAAGGCACAATGACAAGGCACAATGATAAGGAAGGGTCATGGGGTACAATATGGAAAAATGCTACCTAATTAATGCCCATAATTGAGAATTTTATAGTCTCTTAAATGGGCAGATGGCCTGTGGAATGCTATAAAAAGAGAAGATAATTTTTCTTCTCGTTAAGGGAAAGGACCCTGCATGGGTGCCAGACTTCTTTTTTCGGTTCTGCCATCAAATGATTCCATTGTGATTGGAATGGAATCATTCCATTATTTATGTCTTCAAAGGACCCAGAAATTGTTATTTAGCATATCATTTAACTTGTGTCATTTTTTGTACTCCCTGTGATGACTTACCTCAGTCCTGATTCCGGTGACGTTTCCAGTATAATAAAATTGAGATTAAGACCAGAAGAATTACCAGGGAAACAACGCTTAGCAATAGAGGAACTGAAAACCAATAGCCTATGGATATTGAAGAAAGAAAAAGAAAAACAAAGTCACAAGAAGATAAATTGAGGCCCAAAGTGACAAAGTATTATGGTAAGTTGTTACTGGAGTTGTGCTCTAAATTAAAATTATCCTTAAATACATACACATGGAGGTCTATTTTCATGACCTCTTTTTATTTTAATAGCATTTAGATATTAGTAACAGCTAACATGTTTTATTTGGTTACTATCTAGTAACAGCTTTGTATATGTTATCTCATTTAATTCTCAAAACATTCAAAGAGTTAGGTATTATTATTATCTAACAGATTTTTAAAAAATTGAGGTTCAAGAAACTATGCCTTTGTTATTAAACCTCTTTCCAGTATCAATAAATGCAGCTCAGCCCAAATGTCAACTCCTTGGTGTCACTTTGCAATAGAAAGGCAAAGGAAGAGCTCCTTGACCTGGGAGTGTACAGCAGCTTCTCCGTACTCCAAAATGGAATTTGTCACATCCCAATTTGAACAAGTACCTTCAGACAGGGATTTGTCTAATTTCTATAATTCTAGGGCTTGACATAGTGCTTTCAGCTTGGCAGATTTTTAGTACATGTTTACAGGATAAATAACCATTACACAAATGGCATGTAATTGTTTTAAGTGATATATCAAATTTGGCATTCTTGGAAAAGAATGCCTTGAACCTAGTTCAGGTTTTTGTTTTCTAGGAAAATCTACCTTTTGCAGTGGTTGGATCTGCATATCTCTTCACAGATTTTCAAGTCCAACACTGCAAGTCTTTTAGACCAAATTTACCTAAGCCACTTTCTGATTTGTCTGGGTTTTCAGTGACCCTAGACATGCCCACAGGAGACATTCCTTAGAAGGCACTTTGCCCATGAGGCAAGAGGAAAGCTTTCCTAGGTTTTATGGATCCAAATGCCACCCCCCTCACCCCCTCCACCAAAGAGCAGTTAATAGTTTTTAGGTGGCTTATTACTGAGCCTTTCATCCAGAGTTAGTGCTTCAAAACTACGTGGAGAAAGAAAACTGGTTGTTTCTGCTAAAACTTCTTGCTTCTAAAAGCACTGCTTCCTTCACTTTCCCACCCATAATTCTCATCTCTTGTGTCCATACGGGCCAAAGACAGAAGCTCAGATAGAAACACAAGAAAGAAAAGGAGACTTTGATGGAAGGAGTTTGTTTTAAAATGAGGATGAAAACACTTGACATTCTCCCCTTCCTTGCAATGTAGACAATGCAAAGTTTTCATCATAGATGTCACTTCTTCCAGGAAATCCCCCCAATCTCCCCACCTCCATATTGAGCTCATACCCCTCATCCCTAACGTCAGTGCTCCCATGGTGCACTGTAAATTTTTTACTGAAGCATTTAACGTGTACTTTTATAATTGCCAAGCTGCTTCTCTGTGTTCCCTAGTAGACTAGAAGCTTTCTGAGTGCAGGGACAAAATCTTGCTAACTGATGTGATTTTTCATGTTCGCCCCAAAGTCTGACATAAAATAGACACTTAGTAAATGATTGTAGAATGAAAGAAATACATGAATGAATAGATCCCAGCAACAGCACTTGATAAGTGGGCAATGTATCACATTTACCAAAGTAAATCTGCTTTATTTGCTTCCTCCACTGATTTTCCTTCCTCTCTTATCCCATTCTCTCCCTACCATGCTCCTTTACTAAGAGATTGAATGTTCTCTGTGGGACATTTATCCCCTTCCAGGCGTGTGTACACAGATGCAACCCCAGTTGTCTTTGCTTGCCTTCTCTTACCTTTGCTTATAGTTTGCTTGAACTCCGTCACAGTCCCTAGATGCAGCACCTGGCAGACCACCTCCTTCCCCACCTGAGTCTTAGGGTCTTTGATGTGAAGGATGCTGGTAACAGACGTGGTCCCATTCGGGTGAGACAGAACCTCAGTGCTATTTTCAATCCCTGATTCAGGGACCTTCCAGGAGATCACAGGGACTGGGCGGGCAGTGGCAGAGCAAGTGATATTTAGGTGGTCTTCAGAGAATTCGTAGTGGAGGAACACTGTGGGCTGTACTGGGACAAAAAACAAACAAAAAAAAAGGATCTGTTATCAATTAAGTACTTGGTCTGAATCCGCATTTTCCTCAGAGAGATGAGAGAAAGAGCCTTACAGGAAGACAGTGGGGACTAGAAAAATAAGGTGGCATACCCCACCCAAACCAAGGACTTCCCAGTTTCTTCCTGTGTCTGGTTCTCTGAATTACAGGATGGAGACTGGCCTTGTCCAAACCCATGATGAGAAAGACCCTCTCTGGCAAAATGGGCTGGATGGACAGAGGATATTGAGAGATCAGATGATATCCTTCTCTCGCAAACAGTCCAAAGCCTAATTATTCTGTTCTCTACTTCCATGGGCAATGCAGCATCTCTGCCTCCTTCTGAGTATTCCTCTAAAAGGGCTTGACAATAACCCTCGACCAGCACCACCAGAAATATAGGCTACTCTAGCAAAAGCACCATGGCACCTCACAACTGAGAGCCCAGAGGGGCTGCTGGGGAGAGAAAGCCGTTTTCCGCTTGGAACTGGATCAGTAAATGTGATGTATAGAGAAAACTCAGAAATCCCTTTATGGAAGAGCTACATAGAATACAAATTAGGAATTCACAGCTAATAACTAGAAAAGAAAGTTTTTAATGACAGTTGAAAGGGCCTTGGAGATCACCTGATAGAGTTAATAGAAAATAACTAGTTATGAGAAACAGACATATTATTTTCAGGCCAGTTGTAGCCTGCTTCCCTTTAAAAATCTCCCGACTAATGAGTCCATTTTTTGAGTCAAGAAACTTGAGTTTTTTTCTACCAAGCACATACAGACTTGCCTTTCTTTGGTTATCTTCGGAGCACACAAAATAATTAAAGGGCAGTGCTAAACCAGTGCTTGGTCTGTGTTTATAACTAGGTTTAAGAGGTGGGGGGAGGGCAATGGGCTGGGACAAGCAAGGCCATAGAACTTTGGCTCTTTCCAAAGAGTGCTCAGATTACTAAATTCAACAAGCATGAAGGAAGAGAGAGGTGTTAAAGAAGATGAATGTGGTTTATGTGGCCAGACCTGGTGTCAGAGTCCTGTGGTGTATCCAAGATCAGTTTAGATGAAAGCTGTAAGGTGTGGCTGGAAAGGGTGTGTGTGGAAGAAAGCAGGATTACTTGCTTGAAGGCTCAGAGGAGTCTAGTTTTTAGGGGAAAAATTACAAAAGATTATGGGCAAAGGATGGCGAATATGAGAAAGAAAAAGAGGAAGAGGAAAAAAAGGAACAGAAATGAGAAAAATATGACATAAAAAGGAAAAAGAAAAATGAGACAAGAAGAAGGAAGGGACGGAGAGAGAGAGAGCAAAAAAAAGAAGAGGGTGAAGGAGAAAGAAAGGCAGACACAGAAAGAATGAATGATGTAGCAAAAAGCCTGACATAAGCTTCTGCAGAGAGGATTAATCATCGGAGACAAAATAAGTGAAAAAAACTTCCTTTGGAGTTGTCAGATCTCCCTTGCATTCTTATCTACTAAGCCTCCTCTTCCCCCATAACCAGAATTCCAGGAATGCTTAAACAGTCACTGCAATCTTCATTAATAACCCTAAGTTTGTCTTCTCACTCCTTAAACCACCAGAAAGTATGCAACGCTCCAAAATTACTCATTATTCCTACTTTCTAACCTTTCATCTCAGCTACATGTTAGTTAAGAGGAAAGGAATCTCATCAGACCAAGCACCTCTCGGATTTTAAAAGAATGCTTATTATATTTCTACTTGGCACCGTTTTAGGTATGAAAAGCCTCTGTTGTATGTGCCCTTATTAATCTTCACAGAGCTTCCCTGATGCAAAATGAGAAGGATCACCACACCTGGCTCCATGTTAGCCCAATCTGACTCTGTTCTCAGATCCAAAAAATTAAAGGTGTAAGGAACTCTTGGAATGACTTACTTCACACTTACTGTCCAGACCAAGAAACATCAGTGCAGTGACTGGAGAGGGTCATATTATTGTTAATGGCACAGCCAGATCTGAATCACATCACTGCATGTGGAGAATGCTTTGCCCTCACCATCGTCCTAATTTACTCTTGTTGACAGCAGGATCCCCCAGAGAAAAGATTATCTCAAGCCAAAGTACTCAGTGTAGCTCAAATGAACTCTGCAAATAACAATAGCATGAAAGGTCATGTCTTCTCATGATGATTTTTGTGATTAGGACCCTGAGTAACTAAGTACTATAAACATTATTAATAATACTATTTTCAGACAGAGACAATATATTCCAAGACTCTCACCATAGAGGGTGAGGCAGGTTGTTCCTGAGATTATCCCAGAACCAAAGGTATTGAAGAGACATATGTAACATCCTTCATCCTCCAGGGTGGTATTCCAGAAGGTGATGGTTGAGTTTTGGAGTCCCAGCTCGGTGATGTTCATCTTGCCTTTATAGGGAGGCTGGGCTACAACCCCATGCAAGTTGCTGTAGGTGACCATGTTTTCTGGGCGTACAGGCTTCTTTTTTTGCCAGGTCACAATCAAGATTTCCTCAGAAGTTTGCAGAGAGCATCTTAAGGAAGCAGGCGTGTTCAGCCTCTCTCTTTTATCCTGGGTCACCACTTTCACTATGGAATCATGAAAGAGCATTTATATTTAAAATTTTTAATATGCACACACACATATACACTTTTTGTCTAATTATGTTTAAAGTCAATTATTTTTTAAAAGGAGGAAAATGCAAAGAAAAGAGCATTTATTTAGATTCCTACATGTTGCTGGAGAAGTGTAGGTTTAAATATGTTTGTTTTACTTTAAAAGGATAGTGGCAGAGTAGAAAAACAAGAATGCAAACTCTCAGTTACCAGGAATTTTGAAGAATCCCTGTAAGCTTGAAAGTAGGTAGAATAAGATTGAACTTGGAAACTGCCAGATAGGGTAGCAGCGTTCACCAAGTGTGTTCATATTTGGAGAAGTAAAAGCCAAGAGGAAGAAGGAGCCAAAGGACAACAGGCAGAGTGATCAGTTTAAGTAAAGAAGATGGAGGAGTACTTTACACCACACACACACATACACACCACATGCCCTACAAACGAAAGGGGAAGCACAGAGGTGTCTGCCTCCAGGAAGCAGAGTTAGTTATAAAACAGGAGGTAGAGAGATAAACAGGACAATACTTTGGGAGGCTATATGTACCAAAGAGGATTTTGAAGCTTTGACATCCAAATGACAATCCACCCACACATCTCTCATTTTCACTAAATGCTATGGTAATAATTTCTTCCCCTCTCCAAATACTATCTACTCACACTATGATAGATGATTTAACAGGAAATTTCAATGTTTAACAAATAGTCAAATATTTGAGAAAGCTAACAAATAAAAGAAGAGCAATGAACACAAGCTGAATAACTCTATACCAAATGAATAAAGGTATCTTAAATCAATAAACACTCTGACATGAATAAATGTGATATATACTGAGTATAATAACAACCAACATTATAAATAGTAGCAATTGTAAAAAGTGAGAAAAAAAAATCTCAATAGGTTGGCTGACTTAGAAGAATATACACCAGTAAAAAGCAAATTAGTAAGTAGGAAGAGCAGGCCACAGGATTCTTCTAAAATGCAACAGAAAGGGAGAAGAATAGGAAAGGAATTAAAGAAAATTTAAGAAATAGACTTAAATGTTCTGACATCAGTTAATAGGATATCTAAAAGAAGAGAAAAAAGAGAAGGAAAGGCAAAGCACAGTAAGCAGAAAAAAGTATTTTTTCAAAATGATAAAAGGAGCAATATAAAATAAAATATATTAATCATGAACCTTCATGTACCTAACAACATATCTTTGAAATACATAGAGAAAAAACTAATAGAATTTAAAAGAAAACTTTATAAATTCAAAATAATAATAGGAGTTTTCTATACTTCTCCAGAATCTTCAATTCTATATACAGAGGGTGCCGAACAAAATGTATACACATTTTAAGAAAGGAAAAACTGTATTAAAATTGTAATACTTAATATATACTCATAAGAAAAGAGGAAAACAAGTCACGTTTGAGCACCTCTTATAATTGCAGAAGTCAAACATGACTTATAACAATTTTAATACTTTTTTTTCCTTTCTTAGATGTGTGTACATTTTTTGGCACTCTTTATATTAAAAAAATTACAGCAAAAAGTCAAATACAAGGATGTAGAAAGTTTGAAAACAATATGTATTTGTATATCCTTCATATACTTAATATAAATACTTAACATGTTTATACATACTAACTATACTTTTTGTGTGTGCATATAGACTCATTTATGAACTGATATATATATATATAGTGCATATATCTACACACACAACTTAAAGAAAAAATGCATAATTTTTTAAAACACACATATAGCATTCCCCAAAATTAGATTTACAATAGTCTACAGAAAAGTTGCTGCCATATGGCCTTACGTACTGTCCACAATGTCTAACATAATTAAACTTTACATTATTCTTTTAACTCTTACATATACCAGAAATCGTAGTAAAAATCGTAAATTATTATAACTGAATTGCAATGACTGCATAAAATGATAGAAATTTGCAAAAATGGGTGAAATAGTTTTCAGAAGGACATATTTAATTCTAACTACATCTAATAGGAAACAAGAAACCTTGTAAAGTGAATCCATACTTACTTTTAAACCTCCTAATCCTCTTTCTAAAAATCAAGAGTGAATTAAACAATGGCATACCAAAAGGAGAAAAGGGATTGGGGTCAGGGACTGACCTCACCAAGGTTTGTTGTCTGGCTGTACTAGATATGTGAAAATTCCTTCACTGGGGTTAGTTCCTGACCTCTCTTTTGGTATGTGACTAAAGATAAAAACAATAATTGATAAAATGGTATCCAAAATGCAGACTTGATTAGAAACACTAAAATTAGTTTTTTAAGGCAAATAATATAGATAAAATGCTGGCAAATATAAGTAGAAAAAAGGAATGAACAAACAAACAAGACTACACAAATCACAAATGGCTCCCAACAATATCAGGGATGAAAAGACGGGCATAGCAACAAATACTAAACCCTAACTAGAACCCCTGTGTGTTGTTTGAGATTTAATAATGTGTACTCTTGAAAGAGGTGAAAAGTTTGGGGAGGCAATACCTGTTGCTAAGGTTGAGGTTTCCTAAAGTTTTTTGCAATTTTGCAGAGAAGAGACTTGAAGAAATTTTTGCTTTTAGAATGAGGAGTGGAAAAAGATCAAAACTAGAGAATTCAGCTGTTGGCTGATTTTTTTTTCCCTTTTGACTTTGGAATAATCATTTAGTGGTAAGTTTATAATTCTTTGTTGTTGATATGAACTTCAATTTTGATCCCTCCAGTTGGTTCATAAACACTACAGAACCCTGAGGGCCAAGGTTGTAGGTGGGCATGAAGCCCATACTCATTCTTTGTCAACATTCCTCAGCCCTGAGCAGGCTGATGTTGATTAACACCAGCCTGAAAGTGAAAAAAAGGTCATGAAGGGTGTAGCTGCCCATGAAACAGAGGGGGAAGAAATAGGAAATCCAACAGATAAGTAAATGAGATAGCCACATTTTCTGGACAATAGATAACATCAACCTACAATAACCTCTATATTTTATTATTTTCTATATTTTTCATATTGGTTGGAGATGCAACCAATTTTAAGGCTTACTGCCAGATAACCTTTCAAAAAGATTGTATTCATTCATACTCCTCCCAAGTATTCCCATATCCTTACAAAACATTGGAAATTATTAGTTTAAAAAATTTTTCAATTTAGTAAGTTTTAAAAAATGACATTTTTAAATTTATTTATTAATTTTTTTTTTCTTTTTTTGGAGACAGGGTTTCACTATGTCGCCCTAGGTAGAGTGCCATGGCATCACAGCTCACACCAACCTCAAACTCTCGGACCTAAGCGATTCTCTTATCTCAGCCTCCCAAGTAGCTGGGACTACAGGCACCCGCCACAATGCCCAACTATTTTTTGTTACAGTTGTCATTGTTGCTTAGCTGGCCCGGGCCGCATTCGAACCCACCAGCCTGGGTGGTATGTGTCTGGCACCATAACCACTGTGCTACAGGTGCCAAGCCAAAAATGACATTTTATTTATTTATTTATTTTTTATTAAATCATAGCTGTGTACATTGATATGATCATGGGGCATCATACACTAATTTCACAGACTGGTTGACACATTTACATCACACTGGTTAACATAGCCTTCCTGGCAATTTCCCAGTTATTATGTTAAGACATTTA
>CAUYPK010126555.1:0-27726 GCA_963574355.1 Loris lydekkerianus | reverse complement strand
TAGCATTCTGGGAGGTGGAGGTAGCTGGATTGCTTGTGCTAGTAAATTGGAGACCAGATTGAGCAAGAGTGAGACCCTGTCTCTACTAAAAATAGAAAAACTATCCAGGTGTTGTGACAGGTTCTAGTTGTCCCAGCTACTTGGGAGGCTGAGGCAGGAGGATTACTTGTGCCCAAGAGTTTGAGGTTGCTATGAGCTAGGATGCCACTGCACTCTACCCAAAGCAACAGAGTGGGACTCGGTCTTAATTAATTAGGTGAACGAAGGTCGAAGTGTTCATTTTAGTGACAATGCCTGGCTGCCTGGACCCACTCCTTCTGGACAGTAGGTGCACTGAACCAGTAAAACCTCTCTGAACATCTAGAACAGAGAAATAAAGTCTGCCAGAGACGGAGGCAAACAGAGAAGTACATGGGTTCTTTAAAACGCGGCTACACCCGAATTGCCCGACACCAAGTCACGTTTGTCATTAAGAGCAAATGGCATCTGGCTACTCAGGAGATTGAGAAGGACCGAGTGAGCCTAGGCGTTCCAGGCTGCAATGAGCTATGATCGGGCCACAGCAGTCTACCTGAGGCGACATAGCGAGACCTCGTCTCTTAAAAAAAAAAAAAAACCTGCAAAAGACAAGACTTAAAACACAAGTACTGCCCTGAACAGCAGGAGTAGATGCCTCTGGGGTAAATCACATCCTATTAGGCTCTAGTAAGCGTTCCTGAGGACTCAAGTATATCAAGTTCCACACAGGCTGCTCCTCTAAAGGCTGAAAGCTGTCCCCGAGGCTACTGGCAGTGAGGGTGACTAGAACCGCCGTCACTGCAGCGCTCCAGGGGACAGCCGCGCCCAGGCCCCGCCGTCCCTCGCCCGCCCTCCGCCGCCAACTCTTGGGCCTCCCGGGCCCTCGCTCGGCAAGAGCCCGGCTCCGGGGCGCCGCGGCCCCCGCGACCCTCACCCCAACGCTGCGGAAGCCGCGGCAGCCGCCCAGCCCGACAGCTCCAGCAGAGACGTGGCTGCGCGAGGGGCGGGGCACGGTGGTGCAACGACTACGGGCCTCCCAGAAACAGCTTGTGTGCTATGCCTTCGTTCCGGAACAGAGAATGTCGTCTTCTGCTCGCCACCAGCTGCTTTACGTCCTGGATCTATTTCGCCGCAGTTTCCATATAGAGTTCATCCCTTAGTGGCCCTACCCAATTTCATAAAGTGACTTTCAGAGTCTGCGGTACTTTCCCTTGCAGAAACACAACTTCCAGACTTGCAGTACACATTCCGACAGGAAACCGAAAAAAATCGAGCTTCCGGCGGAAATGGCGTGACCAGGGCGCGGTCCCAGTCCTGCCCCGCCCCATCTGCAAATATATGGGCGTGGCTTTTCTCGCCCGTCCGGCGCTCTCGGGCCGCCCTACCTATTGGGCCTTCTGGGCTGGTTCCGGCGCGCTGGGGATGCCTCACCTTTTCAGAAACGTGAACTCTGATGTTCCGGGAGATAAGCTGGAGAACTGTACTGTTGGGTTTTGCCTATGGGTATTGCGTTGTTCCTGCGCCGTTTACGTAATGAAAAGACATTAAATTCCTCCAATAAATTGCTTTTGCACATAAGAAGGTACACTAAGAGGAGTCAAGGGGGTGAGAGGAAAGCCTGTGGAATCAGGAAATCTTGAGGGCCCATAAGAATATGGGTATGAAGTAGCCTAGGTAACCAATGACCAATAGAAATAGACAATCAGTGACCAATAGAAAAGGACAAACGGCTTGGCGCCTGTGGCTCAAGCGGCTAAGGCGCCAGCCACATACACCTGAGCCGGCGGGTTCAAATCCAGCCCGGGCCCGCCAAATAACAACGACGGCTGCAACCAAAAAAAATAAACGAGCGTTGGGGCGGGAGCCTGTAGTCCCAGGCGGAGGCAGGAGAAAAGCTTGAGCCCAGGAGTTGGAGGTTGCTGTGAGCTGTGATGCCATAGCACTTTACCCAGGGCGACAGCTTGCCGCTCTGTCTCAAAAAAAAAAAGAAAAAGTAAGAAAAGGGCAATCATGCCTGGGGGCTAGAGAGTGTTTTGCAAGACTAGCAGGTGTAAGTGATGGAGAGCTCATCTGGAGGGCCAGCATCCTGAAGCCCATTTCAAGTGGAAATGAGAGGCCAATGAAAACCTTGCAACCAACTTCAAATGGAGAGGATATTTGTACCCCGGCAGGCCTTTGCCTGTCTGTCTCTGTCTCGCTCTCTCTCACCTCTTCTTCCTGAAAGGGACCCACTTCCAACTCTCTTTGGAAGTGCTCTAAATATTCTTTTTGTTCTTCCCAAATAAAATTTCTCTTTGTTACACTGAAACTTGTGCAGGTTACTTTTTGCTCTCTGTTCATGTTGCCTGTGCTGCTCCAGTTTTATTTTGTTTACATTCATTTTTGCTTTCAATTACAACTGTGCCTCAGTTGAGCTAAAAGCTCAACCAAGGGCTGGAAACAGGTCAAATGAGTTTGGAGAAACAGGTCCTCTGACCCACAATAGCACAGTTGTCAAAAAGTATTGCAGTTGAGGCTGCTGGTGCATTTGTCCTTGCAGTGCAGCTCTTCAGAAAGCCTTAACTCAAGGAGGGCCTGCCCTCCCACTTTGCTCTCTTTCATGATTATTCAACCCGGGGCTCTCCATATACATTTTAGAATAGGTCTGTATACAAAAAAACTTTCCAGGGATTTTGACAGAAATTGTATTAAAGTATAGATCAATCCGGGGATAACTGACATCTTTACTGTGTTCACTAAGCCTTGGATCTGTGTACATCGTACATTTCTCCACTAGATCTTCACTGATTTCTTTCATACATGTTTTGTAATTTCAGCAGAGATTCTATACATTTTCTTAAGTTTATACCGAAGTGTTTCTTTTTCTTTTTTTTTTTGTGAGACTTTCACTTTGTCGTTCTTGGTAGAGTGCAATGGCCTTATAGCTCACAGCAACCTCAAACTTTTGGGCTCAAGTGATCCTCTTGCCTCAGCCTCCCAACTAGCTGGCACCTGCAAGAAGGCTTAACTGATAGGATCAAACCCCGCCCAAATAGGATGGACCTGCCTGAAAGAATCAACCCCATACCCTACCCCACTGGATGTCCCACCTGGGAAAGGTAAATGGACCAACCCCCACCCTTCCAACACATGTCCAACCCAGGAAAGGGAATGTCCCGACCTTCACCTTCCTGACCTTTAAACCTCCCCTCCCCCCTTCGCCATTACCCATGTGTGGATTTCTTCCCTGCCCAGTTGGAGATCTTATCCCACCTGCATCCAGCTGGAATAAAGCCACTTTAATTGCACAAACTGGGCCTCCATTTTCCTTTCCTCACGCGCCTCAGAACAGTCTTTCATCTTTGGCTCTGTAACTTTTCACTATTTTTAGAGACGGGATCTTTGTCTTGCTCATGTTGGTCTCAAACTCCTGAGCCCAGACAATCTACCTGCCTTGGCTTCTCAAAGTGCTGGGATTACAGGTGTGAGGTACCAAGTCTGGCCCCTGATTTTTTTTTTTTTTTTTGTACAGAGTCTCACTTTGTCACCTTCGGTAGAGTGCTGTGGCATCACAAGCTCACAGCAACCTCCAATTCCTGGGCTTAAATGATTCTCATGGCTCAGCCTCCAGAGTAGCTGGGACTACACACGCCCGCCACAACACACAGCTATTTTTTTGTTGCAGTTGGGCTGGGGCCGGGTTTGAACCCGCCACCCGCGGTATATGGGGCTGGCGCCTCACCAACTGCGCCACAGGCACCGCCCTAGCCCTGATTTTTTATTTATTTATTTATTTATTTATTTAGTCTCACTTTGTCACCTTTGGTAGAGTGCTGTAGTGTCGTAGCTCACAGCAGCCTCAAACTCTTGAGCTCAAGCAATTATCTTGTCTCTGCCTCTCAAGTAGCTGGGACTGTAGGCACTGGCCAAAATGCCCAGCTATTTTTTGAGGGGGGGGGGGTGTCTCACTCTTGCTCAGGCTGGCCTTGAACCTGTGAGCTCAGGCAATCCACCCGCTTCTGCCTCCCAGAGTGCTAGCATTACAGACAAGGAGTTCTGTACCTGGCCTTAATGTGATCTTTTTCTGAACAAAAGTTTTTAATTTTGATGAAGTCCAAAGTATCAGTTTCAAATTTTTGTGCACTATGCTTTTCCTATCATGTCTAAGGGTTCTTCTACCCCAAACTTTAGGTCCTGAAAATTTTCTCATGTTTTCTTCTATAATTTGTAGATGTTCCTACTTTTACACTTATGTCTGTGATCATTTGAATTTAAATCACTATTTATTTGGTCTCACTCTGAAGCCTGCTGGAGTGGAGTGGCACATTCAGCTCACAACCATCTCCAGTGATCATCCCACCTCAGCCTCTTGGTCTGTGGAATTTCAAGCATGATCCACCAGCCTGAATTAAAGTTTGCATTTGCAGGTGAATGGATGGTCTATGTAGATAATTCCATGGAATTTACAACAAAAACAAAAACCCCAAACAAACCCCTAAGACTGAATTCAATGAGGTCTCAGGATACCAGGTGAATACACAAAGTTCATCACATCTCTACAGACTAACAATCAACATGAGGAAACAAAAGTCAAACACACAATGCCATTTACAATCGTTTAGATTAAAAATGAATGAATAGGCTCAGTGGCTAGGGCGCCAGCCACATACACTCAAACCCAGCCTAGGCCTGCCAAACAATGACAACTCCAACCAAAAAATAGCTGGGCGTTGTGGCAGGTGCCTGTTGTCCCAGCTACTTGGGAGGCTGAGGCAAGAGTCTTAACCCCAAGAGTTTGAGATTGCTGTGAATTGCGACGATACAGCACTCTACTGAGTGCAACTATGGTGGGCACCTGTAGTCCCTGCTACTTGGGAGATGGAGGTAGAAGAATTACTTTTTGCGACTATGTCTCAAAAAAAAAAAAAAATAAAAATAAAAAAAAATAAAATAAAAGGCTCCGTGTCTGTGGCTAAAGCGGCTAAGGCACCAGCCACATACACCTGAGCTGGCGGGTTCAAATCTAGCCCAGGCCTGCCAAACAACAATGATGGCTGCAACCAAAAAATAGCTGGGCATTGTGGTGGGCACGTGTAGTCCCAGCTTCTTGGGAGGCTGAGGCAAGAGACTTGCTTAACCCCAAGAGTTTGAGGTTGCTGTGAACTGCGACAACACAGCACTCTACTGAGGGCAACATAGTGAGACTATGTCTCAAAAAAAAAAAAATTATATATATACCGTATATATATAAAATAAAAGTCTCAGTGCCTGTGGCTCAAGCGGCTAAGGCACCAGCCACATACACTGAGCTGGCAGGTTCAAATCCAGCCCGGGCCTGCCAAACAACAATGATGGCTGCAACCAAAAAATAGCGGGGCATTATGGTGGGCACCTGTAGTCCCTGCTACTTGGGAGATGGAGGTAGAAGAATTACTTAAGCCCAGGAGTTGGAGGTGGCTGTGAGCTGTGATGCTACAGCACTCTACCCAGGGCAACAGCTTGCGGCTCTGTCTCAAAATAAATAAATAAATAAACATAAAAATAAAAATGGAATAAATAAAATAAATTAGGGTCCAGGCATGGTGGCTTACACGTGCAATCCCAGCACTCTGGATGGCCAAGGCAGGTGGATTGCCTGAGCTCAGGAGTTCAAGACCAGCCTGAGCAAAAGTGAGACTTCATCTCTACTCAAAATAGAAATACTAGGCTCACTGCCTGTGGCTGAAGCGGCTAAGGTGCCAGCCACATACACCTGAGCTGGCGGGTTTGAATCCAGCCCAGGCCCGCCAAATAACAACAACAACAATGGCTGCAACCAAAAAATAGCCAGGCGTTGTGGCAGGCGCCTGCATATAGTCCCAGCTACTTGGGAGGCGGAAACAGGAGAATTGCTTGAGCCCAAGGAGTTGGAGGTTGCTGTGATGCCACAGCTCTCTACCCAGGGTGACAACTTGAGGTTCTGTCTACAATAAAATTAAAATAAATAAAATAAAATAAAATAAAATAAAATAATCTATCCAGGCGTGTATCAGGCACCTGTAGTGCCAGCTACTCAGGAGGCTGAGGCAGGAGGATCTCTTTGAGCCCAAGAGTTTGAGGTTGCTGTGAGCTAGGATGCCATGGCACTTTACCCAGGGTAACAGAGTAAAACTCTGTCTCAAAATAAACACACAAAACAATTAGAAGACAGCCAAATGGCATAAAGAGACATTTCACTGAAAAGCTTATGGAGACTGGCAAATAATAGCTTGAGAAAAGAGATTCAATATCAGTGGCCATTATACAAATGCTAATTAGACTACCTTTGGATATTACCATACACCTATTACAAGAGCTAAAATAAAAGACTTAGTAGTGACAATACCAAATGCTAGCAATAATGTGGAGAAACTATCTCTCCTCTCATGTTACACTAGACTAATACAGCCACTCTACAATATAATTTGGTAGTTTCTTTTCTTTTTTTTTTTACATATTTACAAGATGGTTTTATAATATGTTTGACAATAACAATATAAAACTGGGACTTTTATTACTATGCCTCTTGTCAATGTTAGATTCTATAAGATTCTGTAAGCATTTTCTGATTTATAGAAAAAAACAACATATGAAAATTCTATGAATTTTATAAAAGTTAGCATGAATACAGTTGAGAGAATTTAGTGGAGAAAATACAGTCAGGAAGTCTGGACTTTATTTCTGGTCCCATCACTGAGGGAATCAGTGACGAGGTGTTCTGGTCAATCACCTGGAAACAAAGGTATGATTACTGCCCTTCTACGTGTTAAGAAACCTAAGCTCAACTACAATCAAGGTCCTTGCACGTGACAGAACAGTCCATTTCAAAGAGATTATAATTTTAAAGATTTTTTTTTCCATCTAAGATGGCGATGAAGAGTCCCCTACAAGTAATTCCAGGCATGACGGCCTAGCTGTTTCTCAGATGTCAATGAGAGGAGAAAGCACCTTATCCAGCCGCAAACTGTGAGGGTGCCATCAGGCCTGGGTTTAGTCCTGCAGCAGCAGCCATGGCAGCCAGACTGGTATTTGCTGGTAACTGCGTGAAGGGTGGCAGCTGCTGCTGTTTGTAAGCCTGATGCTGTCCCCATCACCTGGCTGGTCCCAAGAGGGGAGGACAAAGGAGTGGAGGTGGTCTGTATTGTGCTGGTCTCACTCTGCTGGATTCCTCAAAGGTAGAGGCTGAGGCAGAAGGGGAGGGACTCAGAGAGGGAGATGTCACTGCTGAGGTAGCTGGAGGTGCTTTGGAAATCACAGTTTCTGTGTTGTTGAAGGTGGCATCTGTAGTGCCGGTATCTACATAGGGATGGATGACCCTACCTTTAGTTGGTTCCAAAACACTTCTGATATCTTTTAACAAAGTCAGGGGCTTATCACTGCGGTGCAGCAGATTCAAGCAGCTGATGACATCATATTGCAACCCTGTATTCTGCCATTCATTTATACTGAGTACTCTGTATTTCTTTTTCTGAAGCTGCCATATCAGTTTCAGAAAGTTCAGTGGCATAGATTTCTTCAAAATGAGGACTCATGATTTTTGTGACTTCTCTATCTCCAGCACCTAACTCAAGAAGACTATGGGTTTTCCAGTCTGGATTAATTTTAAGCAGTCTCTGAAAATGATCTGGTGAAAACACAAACATCAAGCCTCTTCCTAACAACCCACTGATAGATGTTCTAGACATAAACAGGCTAAAAACAGATGACACAAAAGAATGATGTAATTGGATAAATAGCCAGCCCGATTTCTCAACTCTGTTAAGAAGATCTGTGTTCGTTGATCAAGGTAACTCTGAACAAAGAAAGCCTGTAGTGATTCGCACGATTTCTGTTGCACACATACCACTGGTGGTTCTCCTTCCTGCCACCCGCGGCCGACACCGGCCCACGGGGGCCGTTCGTCATGTTCACGTACAGGGAGCGGGTGGGCGAGCTCCGCAGCGTCCACATCCTCCGCGCTAGCCATACTGAAGCCAGGTTCAGGAACAGCCAGCTCGCCAGCAGTCCCATCAGGAGCCGAGGCCGCTCGCTCCGATCACCGCTGGCGCCAGGGCGAAAAGGAGGAGGCGCCGCCGCCGCCGCCGCCACTACTCAGGGTCGAGCCACCTAATTTGGTAGTTTCTTAAAATATTAAACATACTCTAGGGGGCAGTGCCTCACACCTGTAATCCCAGCACTCTGGGAGGCTGAAGTAGGAGGATCCCTTGAGCTCAGGAGTTCAAGACCAGCCTGAGCAAGAGCTAGACCCACTCAGCTCGGAGCCTATGGCTCAAGCAGCTAAGGCGCCAGCCACATACATACACCTGAGGTGGCCCGTCCAAGTCCCGCCCAGGCCTGCCAAACAACAATGACGCCTGCAAGCAAAAAATAGCCAGGCATTGTTGCGGGCATCTGTAGTCCCAGCTACTTGGGAGGCGGAGACAGGAGAATCGCTTGAGCCCAGTAGTTGGAGGTTGCTGTGAGCTGTGATGTCACAGCACTCTACCCAGGGCAACAACTTGAGGTTCTGTCTCAAAAAATAGGAAAAAAAGAAAAAAAAAGAAAACTCAGCTGAGTGTTGTAGCCAGTGCCTGTAGTCCCAGCTACATGGGAGGCCAAAGCAGGAGGATCACTTGAGCCCAGGAGTTTGAAGTTTCTGTGAACTCTGATGTATACTCCTGTTGGGGTGATAACATGAGACTCTGTTTCAAAAAATAAAAATTAAGGCACAGTGGCTCACACCTGTAATCCTAGCACTCTGGGAGGCCAAAGTGGGTGGATTGCCTGAGCTCACGGGTTGGAGACTAACGAGCCAGAGTGAGATCCTGGTCTCTAAAAAAGAGCTAGGCACTATGGTGGGTGCCTGTAGTCCCACCTACTTGGGAGACTGAGGCAAGAGAATCACTTGAGCCTAAGAGTTTGAGGTTGCTGTGAGCTATGATGCTACAGCACTCTACCCAGGGCAATGATGTGAGACTCAGTTTCAAAAAAAAAAAAAAAAAAAAAAAAATATATATATATATATATATATACTTAAATTGTATCACCCAGAAATTGCACTATTAGACATTTCTCAGATAAATTTATGTACAAAAACCTTGACTTCATTATTCCTAGCTGCTTTATCTGTAATAGCCCTAAACGAGAAACAATCAGAAGGTCCTATGATGGGTGAAGAATTTATTTATTTTATAATAGTAAATAAATAAAACTAGTGCCCTAGTCACTACAGCTTAGAGCACTTCCAGTGCCTGTAGGACCCTTCATTCCACATGCAGTCACTCCCCATCACCTCCCCCACAGTCCCTGGTAACTACTGATCTATTTTGTCTTTATGAATGTGCCTATTCTGGACATCTCGTATACATGAGGACCATGCTATATGTGGCATTTTGTGACTGCTTTCTCTTTTACTGGGCATGTTTTTGAGGTTCCTCCACGTGTAACAATTCCAGTATCTCAATCATTTCCATTGCTGGGCAATCCCATTGCCTAGAGGTATCTGCTTTGTTTACCCTGTTATCAGTTGACGGGCACAACTGAGTGCCTTCCATGTCAGCAGTTCTGCATGTATGGTGTTAGATGGGGCAACAAAACCCACAAGGTCCTTTGGTTCAGTTTCCTGTTTGTGTGCACGGAAGACCAGATCTTCCGAGAGTGATAAGTGATATGAAGAAAATAAAACTGGGCAGTACCTCAGGCTGCCATTCACACTGAGCTATCATTCGCTCAGTATCTACTGTGGCCTACACCAAGTACTATCTAGACACTATGCAAAATCCCTACTTACCTGGAACTTACATTCTAGTAGTAATGGGAAGCCAGACAATAATCATAGAAGCAAGTGATGGGAAGTGATGAGTTAAGAGAAAGAGGCACAGCTGCAGGGAGGGGAGGGGGGAAGTCTACTATTTTAGATAGATGGTTTAGGGAAGACTTCAGATGAACTAGAGCCATTACCTGAACAAAAAAAGAAACAGAGTCATGCAGGTAACCATGGGGATAGTGTTTCAGCAAAGGAAATGGCAGAAGAGTGCAATGCTCAAATGTTTGGGGTGCACTTGCATGACAAGAAGCCAGGTATAAACATCTGGGAGAAAGCAGTTAGAAGAATCCCACGTTTAAGAGTGGGAGGGTCCACAGTAGGATTAAAGCTAAACCCCCCAGAGCCCTCAGAGGATAAGAAGCCTTGCAAGGTGAGCAGCAAGTGGATGGAAGCCGCACTTGGGAAAGGCTGCCCAAAGGTCTGCTAATTCAGGCAGGAGAGCAGCCAGGGACACCTTGGGGCCTCTGGCTGGAGCCCCCAGGAGGCCAAAGAGCCCAGAGGGCCCTCAGAGTATGGACAGTGTGTGGTGGGGGGCCTGTAGTCTGTGCTTTGCCAACGTGAGTCTGGGATGTTAGGAGCCAAGCAGACTTCAGGCCAGCAGATGGAGCTGAGCTCGACATTAAGAGCTGTAGGACAAAGGGATGTAACTCAGGGCAGGAAAGCGGGTGTTTGTTAGAGGGGTGGTTGGCCCCTAGTCCAAGTAGATATTCAAGCATCCAAGGAGCAGACACACACTTTCTCAATGTGGGAAACCAAAGGAAAAGATAGTGGGCATGTGTAAGCTTCCTGCAAAAAATTACAGGGAGTGTGAAGATAATTAAGATGATTTTGAACCTGTTTCAAAGGTTTTTAGTTGGCCTTAGCAAAGGGCTGGCCTAAATTCCCAAGTCCTTCTTGTCTTACTCAACTTGCTCGGCACTAATGGAGCCACCCAGCTTAGGTAGAACCTCAGCCTCTGCCCCTGGCTCGGAGCGTACAACTTGTGACAGCATTGGTGTGTGTATGTGGGTGGGGAGCAGCTGGTGAGATGGGGAGGTGGCAGGGCTGGCCTGGGCTTCTGAGCAGGGCACTGGGGGACGAGTGCCCTTCACTGCCCAACGGAGCACAGGCGCTCCAGCCTGGGTAGAGTTGACAAGTCCATGCTAGGCAGAGGGGGAGATGTCTGTGGTCAGCTGCAGGCTAGCTCTGGATCTATCTCAAAGATCAAGGAGCTTGTGAAAGCAGTAAGAGTTTGTGACTGCTGCCAGGCCATCCTCTAGGCCATCCTCCAAGCCTGAGCAAGGCTGAGTGGCCACCTCAGGGACAAGGGCCCTGAAACACTGTGGCTTGGTGGGTAGGAAGATCCTAAGGAATAGGAAATACAGTAGATGACAAAAACACTGAATGAATCTAGGTCCATGTACCTCTGTGGGCAGACAGATCCTTACCATGCATAGGCCCTGAAGTTTCACCAGCCCCGTTGGAACAAAGGACTGAGGAAGCAAAAGCTACTCCTGAGGATGCTCAGAGTCCTAGAATTCTGCGAGTGTCCCATTCTTCCTAGGGAGATCTAGCTAGATCTGAGGGAAATTGCTGGTTTCTATTTAAACCAAGGCATGAAAGGCTGTATTATCTTCTATGGGGTTCGCGTTTTTATGTTTTGGAGAGGAGAAGAAGAGTGCGTGATCAGCAGCTCCCTCTGAGACACAGGCATGTGGCAGCCCTAATTTGCCCCTGGGCCCCGCAAGGACTTCCCTCTGGCCTCACTCCTCAACAAACAGGAGATCTCTGCCCTGTAGCTTTATCTGGTGCTCTGCTAAAGACAAAGCTTCAACATTGGAAGAGCAGATTCTTGGCAGTTCTCACCAGATGTTCAGGCTTCAGTACCCAACCCCAGCTCACCCCATGTGGCTATCACCCTGATGGTAGGCAGTAAAGTCAATGCTACTAAAGAGCTGGCAGATCTGCTGGAGCTGGTTCCATCACGTGAGGCAGCCCACACAACCAAGCCCAACACGGGAAAGAGAAACAAATTGTGGCTTGTTTATTAGATTTCAAAAGAGCGGACTTTCTTCCACAGAGAGCTGCTTCTCAGTGTGTATCAAGAGCAAGACAACAGCTGAAAATCGTATTCCTGAGAAGAAGCAAAAAGGTCACCAGATTGCAAATGAACATTAACAGGTGATTTCAACAAAAGATAATTTTTTTCTACAAAAAACCCCAAAATTTCAAGTATTATTCCAGATGACATGGCAAACCTAATGCAGGAAAGGGATCCCAGAAATAAAGGCCAGGTGTGCTCTCTCTCATGCTCTGCTGGGGTCTCCGTGGGGAAGGCTGCTGGGGGTGGTGCGTCCTGCGCTTCATCTTCCATCCGCCCACCTCAGCCAGGACCCAGGGCCAGCCCTGTGCTAGGGACAGTGGTTACTCACGCTGATTATTAAGGACCTGCTAACTTGATGTCCACATCTAGGGTCAGCAGTTTGGGATGTTGTAAATTGTTTTTTAATACAGAGAAACATATGCTTATTCTTTCAAATATCATACTATAACCAATTTTAGTCAATTTGTAAATTATAAATTATATTATTTGTGCTACAGTTTGTGATATTTAAATCTTATTAGAAGATAAGCACCAAATCTATTAAAATAAAAAAAAAATATATAAAATGCTGTGGTTTTCCCAACAGTAGAATATTCTGTACATCCTGTAGGCTGTAAACTTATGTTCCATTTTCCTTAAAAAGAATGTTTTTGATAAACTTTCCCCTTTCTCCCTTGGAACTTTTCCTGAAAAGAGATTTCTGTCTCTAGTTATGGAAAGGGTACAAAAGGAGCAAACCTGTGCTATCCCCCTCTCAGCAGGTGGGGATGACTTTGTTCACAGGAAGCCTTCTGGTCTCCGCAGCGTCAGCCAACACCAGTCCCTGCCCAATAATGGCCAGAAGGATAGGCTGTACCCCCAGCCTCCCCCCCAGGCCTCTCAGAAGGATCTTATTTGGAGGGCAAAACTCCACCAAAGAAAAAGTCACAGTAGAGTCTGTGACCAGAGACCCCAGCATTCAGGGGGATTCTAGAAGCCCTAATGTGTTTGTATTCGGTATTTTTAAAACACGTCATCATTGCCTCCAACACTCCACAGCTCCTGCAGCTTCCCGATGCTTAGTTCTTAAACCTTGTCTGTTCACAGATATGATTGAATTTCCTACAGGGAAAAAATGGTCAAATTACAAAGAGGGCAGCAGAGAACTACTCAGTTAAACACAATTGAAACCATACACTGGAAGGACTGAGAAATAAATTATGTGTGTGTGTATGGAGACTTATAGTGGTATATTTCTTTTTTCTTTTAGAGACAGAGTCTCACTTTGTTGCCCTTGATAGAGTGCCGTAGTGTCACAACTCACAGCAACCTCCAACTATTGGCTTAGGTGTTTCTCTTGCCTGAGCCTCCTGAGTAGCTGGGACTACAGGTGCTGGCCACAACGCCCGGCTATTTTTTGTTGTTGTTGTAGCAGTTTTTTGCCAGGGCTGAATTTGAACCCGCCACCTCCGGTATATGGGACGGGCGCCCTACTCCTTGAGCCACAGGCGTCGCCCTCCCCTCTTTTTTTTTTTTTTTTTGAGACAGAGTCTCACTATGTCGCCCTAGGTAGAGTGCGGTGGCATCACAGCTCACAGCAACCTCAAACTCTAGGGGTTAAGTTATTCTCTTACCTTAGCCTCCCGGGTAGCTGGGACTACAGGCATCCGCCACAACACCTATTTTTTTTTTTTTTTGGAGACAGAGTCTCAAGCTGTCACCCTGGGTAGAGTGCCGTGGCATCACAGCTCACAGCAACCTCCAACTCCCGGGCTTAAGCAATTCTCTAGCCTCAGCTTCCCAAGTAGCTGGGACCACAGGCATTGCCACAACACCTGGCTATTTTTTTGGTTGCAGTTATCACTGTTGTTTGGCAGGGCTGGGCTGGATTCAAACCCGCCAGCTCTGGTGTATGTAGCTGGTGCCTTAGCTGCTTGAGCCACAGGTGCCGAGGCACTGGCTATTTTTTGTTGTAGTTGCCGTAGTTGTTTTAGCTGGCCTGGGCCAAGTTCAAACACACCAGCTTCGCTGTATGTGGCCAATGCCACAATCACTGTGCCGGGGCGCCAAGTCAACACAGCGGTATATTTCTAATAATAATCAAAGAAACTAACCCCTAAAGGTAGCCTTCTTTTTCTCTTTTAAAATTTTAAAAGAGGAGTGAAAATATCTTAGGTAATTTTCTTAGAAAAGAAATAGAAGCTGTGCCTCCTCTGAGTACCCCACGTTGCTGGTTGCTAGTGTGGCCACCTTACCTCCCCATCAGCCCCAGCAGATGCCAAGTATACTCTGCCATCCTGAGGAAGGTAAGCCAATACCAGTGAAATCTCTTTTTCATATGCTACTTGTGCTCAAACACAAAGCAAGATTCTTATTTCATAGAATCACTCCTTAGGGCAGTGGTTCTCAACCTTCCTAATGCCGAGGCCCTTTTATACAGTTCCTGTGGGTCACAACAGTTCCTGTGGGTTGAGAACCACTGCCTTAGGGCAATGTTTTTCAATCTTTTTTATCTCACTGCACATTTGAACCTATGGTTAAATTTCTACACCACACTTAAATTATATTAATATTTACTGTGCTTTGAACTGCTTTTGAAAATAATCTTAAAAAAAGTTTCCTTGTACCCTGAACCCCATAAATGCATCAATGTACAAAGTTATGATTTAATAAAAAATAATTAATTAAAAAAACCCAATTTTCCTGGGACACAGGTTGAAAATCACTACCTTGGGAGAATCACCTTTATCAGCAGAGGTATCTCATCCCGAGGGCACTTGTCTCAATTACTTTAACCTGAACCACAAATGAGTGCTTGGGGATGACCTATTCTCTATGGGACTGTTTAAAGGCCTGCTCATAGCATCACGGAAACCCCCAACTGTCATGTGTCCTGTGGGTGGGCCTGTGGTGACCACAGCTCCCAACTCAAAAAATGCTGAACCTGACAATGGGTGCACCCTGGAGGCTGTCAGTGACTCCAGCCACATACACACATAGAGGAAGACGGAAGTGAACATTTGCAATGAACATTTCATGGATTGAGGTAACAGGAGAAGAGAAGCATTCCTAAATGGAAAGGCTACTTTGCATACTGTTTGGCTTTATAATGGCATAATAACTAAATTAGCATATTTTGGGTAGATAGCTGACTGGCTCCCCTGCATTCCCAAGCCTCACTCACATCGCGTGGTGAGCCTTCACCTGAGTGCGACAGTTACGGCCCCAATAGCAGTCAGGACGGGATGTCACAGCCACTAGAAACAGAAAGAAGTACATGTCTATTAGATATGTTAACTAGGCTGGAGTGCAGTGGCACCAACACAGCTCACTGCAGCCTTGAACTCCTGGCCTTATGGGATCTTCCTGCTTCAGCCTCCCAAAGTGCTGGGACTCTAAGGGTGAGCCACTATGCTCAAGCAACTACCTGAATTTAAGCAGTAATCTAAAGAGAGAAGTTGAAGCTGAAATGCCAGCACCTTCTCAAGCTTTGTAACTAATGCCCTTGAACTGTTCCAAGATTTCCAGAAAGGAAAAACATTTAATTGAAAACCCAAGTCAGTAAATGAAATCATTCTAGTTGTCTACTGGATGTGTTTATGTGTCTTTGTTTTAGACATAGAAGTTGCCTTGAGAAACAGCTGACAGCTAATGGCCACAGGCCCTGAGAAAAGCTGCTGGCCTATCTGCTGAGCAGGGACTGAGCTGAGTGACTTCAGCAGATTGCTGCTGAGGCCAATACAGAGTTAGAGCTGGTGGGAGGGAAGAAGCTTTACCTGGCAGCTCTGAAGCAGGAATGCTCTGCCGGTACTGGTAGGTCAGCTCTCGGAAGCTGCGCAGGCCACAGCAGTAGCAGAGCACAGTGTTGCCAGTGACCCTGTGATCTGGAAGGAACAGGCCTCATGAAGACACTGCCTGTTATCAGGCATACCTCTCCAGACAGGAAAAATGCCACATTCCACATCAGTGGGAAGCTAACGCCCTAACCCATAAATGGGGTTAAGACGACTGGCCAAACGAGCAAAACTAAGAGATACCGATTTATTTTCTTACACCAAAGTAATTCCACATGAATAAAAAATTAAAATATTAAAAAATTCCAAACTGTATTATGAAGAAACAAATATTATTTTCTCTTGACCTATTTTAAGTATGCCATGAAAACCAAAGGGCACACTACTTACAACTTCAACACAATGAAAATACACATGACAGAGGAGAAATACTGATGATAGAATGGGAACATATTTGCCACACAGATACCACGTGCTGTACTCTCAATTAACAAAGATATCACACACATTCATTCCAAGAAAATCAAAATAGCCTACTATAAATATGGGCCAAGATCACAGATAAGCAAGTGACCCATAAATGCAAAATGATTGTCAATTTAGTAATAATCAACGTGAGCAAACAGAACAATGGTATGTCACTGTTGGCTTCCTACACTGACAAAATAAAGGCAAAAGCTAATCTGACAGCTGGGGCTTCTTCCTCAGCACCAAGGACTATCAGGGTAGCACTTAGAGACTATGCATGTGACCATCTCAGCTGTGCATGCCTCTGTTCTAAGAATCCTATTTATTTATCCTACAGTGATGATTTTTCCAATCTACAATAGTGTGTGTTCAACAACTGTTGTGTTTGCAACAGTGAAAACCTGAAAATAACTTAAATATCCTATATTAATAAATTGGCTGAATAAACCATATTAGAATACTGTATAATGGAAAAAAAGTCAAGATAAAAACCTCTTTATAGAGCAGGAAAGAGAATGATATACACATAGGTGCTTGTGTGCAAAGGCACCTATACAAAAAGTCACAAAAACATAAATGCTATGTGTTCTGAGGTGGTGGATTTCCAGCAACTTTTACCTTCCCTATAGTTTTTTTTTTTTTTTTTTGTGAGCCAAAAATAAGTCATTAAAAACTCAGAGAGGCTGATACCCGGCTGATAGATCTGGGCAGCCAACAGCCACTGCTGCAGCACAGGACACCGGCCACCTACACACAAGTCATGTCCATGAGCTGAAATAGCTTTAAAGAAATTTAAGAAAACCTCTAGAGTCTTCTTTCATAATTATGTCTCAGAAAAAAAGTCCCTTGTTAATATTTCTGCAGCCGCCCCTAGTGACAAAACTCCCATTCCACGGGCACCCTGTACTCCCCTGGAAGAGCAGCCTCCTTGAGGGGTCAGCAAACCCATAGCCTTCTAATACACCAGCACCCTGTACTAATACACCAGTACCCTGTACTAATACAGGCACCCTGTACTCCCCTGGAAGAGCAGCCTCCTTGAGGGGTCAGCAAACCCATAGCCTTCTAATACACCAGCAAACCCATAGCCTTCTAATACACCAGCAAGAGCATCCCCATGGATAGAGGTGGGGTCCCTCCAAGCTGCACTCCTGCTCTCCCCTACAGGGAGAGAAGGTGCTGGGATGTGTCATGCAGGTTCGAACCTAATTTTTAAAATATGATAATCTAAAGTATCAGGATCTGTGTATCTGCCAGGATGGGTAGAGGCAGAGGCCACAAATGTGGGAGAGCAGACAGGTGGCCTGCCAGGTTTCTATTGCTTAACAGGAGGCAAAAAAGGCCTTGGAAACTCACATCCAATCCAGAGCAGGCAGCATGTCAGTGGATCTTACCAGACAGCAGGAATGCCCCCCGCTGAAGCGCCACGAGGCTCTCCGTCAACATGTTTCTCCATGTCAAACCCCTGGTTGCCAGGTAATTCTGTGGCAGAGGATGGGGGGTGGGAAGGGCAACAAGAGGAAATAGCAGTTTAAGGGAAGAAATGCTAAAATGTGAAGAAGCACTTTGGGAGACTAAGCTGGGCAGACTTCTTGAGCTCAGGAGTTTAAGACCAGCCTGAGCAATAGTGAGACCCCATTTCTACTAAAAATAGAAAAGCTAGCCAGGCGTTATGGCAGGCACCTATAGTCCCAGCTACATGGGAAGCTGAGACAAGAGGATCGTTGGAGCCCAAGAATTTGAGATTGCTATATGACACCACAGGACTCTACCTACGGAGATAGAAACTCTGTCTCCAAAAACAAACAAACAAAAGTAAAGAAAGGAAAGACCTCAGAAAAGCCACAAAGGTGGTTAATGACAGACTATGGCCCCTGTGAAGGCATCTGCACAGGGCCAGCCCAGACAACGTGCAGGTAGCTGTAGGCCAGGCACCCACATATGCTATATGAGGAGTTTGGTCCCAAGGGCCAACTTTTTTTTTTTTTTGCAGTTTTTGGCCAGGGCTGGGTTTGAACCCACCACCTCTGGCATATGGGGCCAGTGCCCTACCCGTTTAAGCCACAGGCGCCGTCCTCCAAGAGCCAACTTTTGCAGCTTGGATATGAAGAGTTACCACATTTTCACAAAATTTCTACAAAGACACTCACAGCACGGGTGTAAGTCAAACGCTCAACCTTGGTCAGAGTGTCCTGAGCCCTGTGGTAGGCCTTGGTTTGTGAAAAGACCTGAGGATCTGGCTTCTGTTCTCTCTGCCCTTCAGAAATACAAAGCTATTCAGCTGCTTTTGTTCAAACCTAGAAAAATGTGCCACTGCATGTGGACATCAAACCAGTGTGGTTCTGCTGAGTGAAGTATGAAGGCCAACATGGCGTGTGCTGTTATGTCTATGGTGAATGTGAAGGCCCATGTGGTGTGCATGCTGTTCGAAAGGTTCTCAGCAGTAAGGCAGATGTGCACATTAAACCTGTTAAACTCTGAGAGCTGAGCTGGCTTCCTTGAACATGGGAAGAAAAGAGCCAGAAAAGGAAGGTGCCAAAGGACAGACCCCAGTTCCACACTGGTCCCAAGGGGCCAGCGAAGAAACCCTCTCTGTGAGCTTCAGGAACCAACTCCTATGGATTCGTGGCATGATAAACCAAAAGGACATACTAATTTTTGTCACATGGGGAAAAAGGTATATGCCAATGAAATACAGAACACCTGACTATGTGAGTCAGAAAAAGCAGAAAGTCTTAATAGTAACTGGAAAAATTATGGAAGGGTTCTTCTTGGTTTCAGCTAGACTCAAGGGCTAGTCTGAAAGGGGAGTACCTTCAGGATGTCCGACTCATAGTTGTTGTTGTTCAACACCCCATCCAGACACTTGTCGCCCAGGTTGAGTTCTGCCAAGATGAAGGGAAGCAATGTTATCTGTTTTATAAAGACATTATGTGAAAGTATTATTTGCCTGACAGAATAAACACATTTCTTTTCATTATAGATTCTAGAAAGAATAAAAAGTTTGATGACAAAGGCTTAGTGCCTATAGTTCTGTGGCTAGAGCGCCAGCCACATACACAGAGCTGATGGGTTCAAACCCAGCTGGGGCCTGCCCAACAACAATGACAACTACAGAGGCGGCGTCTGTGGCTCAGTGAGTAGGGCGCCGGCCCCATATGCCAAGAGTGGTGGGTTCAAACCTAGCCCCGGCCAAACTGCAACAAAAAAATAGCCGGGCGTTGTGGCAGGCGCCCGTAGTCCCAGCTACTCGAGAGGCTGAGGCAAGAGAATCGCTTAAGCCCAGGAGCTGGAGGTTGCTGTGAGCTGTGATGCCACAGCACTCTACCAAGGGCCATAAAGTGAGACTCTGTCTCTATAAAAAAAAAACCAATGACAACTACAACCAAAAAATAGCCAGGCATTGTGGCGGGTGCTTGTAGTCCCAGTTACTCAGGAGGCTAAGGCAAGAGAATCACTTTAAGCCCAAGAGTTTGCAGTTCCTGTGAGCTGTGACACCATGGCACTCTACCAAGGGCGACATAGTGAAACTCTTGTCTCAAAAAAAAAAAAAAAAAAGAAAAGAAAGTTTGATGACATAATTTTAAACAGACAACAGGCAAAAGTGATTTCTATTTCACTCCCTTCTTAAAATGTAAAGTTCTTTGAGTCTCCTCCATATCTGAAGGTATCATAACATTTGAATTCTGCAGTAAGGACTCAGTTGTTTTTTTTGTTTTTGAGACAGAGCCTCAAGCTCTGTCAAGAGTGCCGTGGCATCACAGCTCACAGTGACCTCCAACTCTTGGGCTCAAGTGATTCTCCTGCCTCTGCCTCCCAAGTAGCTGGAACTACAGGCACCAGCCACAACGCCTGCCTATTTTTTGGTTGCAGTTGTCATTGTTGTTTGGCAGGCCGGGCTGGATTTGAACCCACCAGTTCAGGTGTATGTGGCTGGCGCCTTAGCTGCTTGAGCCACAGGTGCTGAGCCAGGACTCAGTTTTAAGTTAGCATGTCCTCTAATGGTTCTGTCATTGCTTTGTTTTAAGCTGACATAAATTTGATGCTTTTAAAACTACAAACCTCTGCAGTTGGCAGAAGGAAGCTAGCTCATCACTTGGTGACTAACAATGGCTGCCTTGTCCCCCAGCAGCCCAAGGACACCACCATCACTTGCCCTCAAATTCCCCAAGGGATTGTGCAAGGTCAAAGCAACTTGGGCTGAAGAGCCGGTATTACCACAGAATGGGGCCAGGCAGCCAAAGCAGCCAGTCCGGGTGCAGCCCCAGTACAGATGGCAGAAAGGCTGCAGGCAAACTGCACCTGTGGAGAGAGAACACCGGTCAAGTGGGCAACCGACATTATAGCCTGTCTCTACTACAATTCCAAGAAGTGCCAGACTCAGGACCTCAACTCTTTCTCTCTCTGAAAACACCATTTACAAGGAGTTCCTGTGAACCTGGGACATGCCCCAGCTAGCATCAAAGGGGACTGCACTGTAATGACTGAAAGTTGTGACCCCAACTAAAGGCCAGACCCACACACATACGCATGCCAAGAAACCTTGTGAAATCCAAAGAAGCTGGAAATCACATCTATCCCATCACCCGACTTGGCTTCCAGCTCTGAAAATGTTAAAATACTTCTTATCACCTCTTTTATAGATGCCTTTTTCCTACCTATTTTTTCATGTTGTTACCTTGTTTTTGTAGATATTATTTCTTTTTTTTCTTTCTTTCTTTTTTTTTTTTTTTTTTTTTTTGAGACAAAGCCTCAAGCTGTCACCCTGGGTAGAGTGCCACGGCATCACAGCTTAAGCAATTCTCTTGCTCCAGCCTCCCAAGTAGCTGGGACTACAGGCACCTGCTACAACGCCTAGCCATTTTTTTGGTTGCAGTTGTCATTGTTGTTTGGCAGGCCTGGGCTGGATTCGAACCCACCAGCTCTGGTGTATGTGGCTGGTGCCTTAGCCACTTGAGCCACAGGCACCGAGCCTCGACATTATTTCTTAATGTTTAATATTCTTAGAGCAGAATTCTCTAAAAGATAATATTAAGTAAACTTTTTTTTTTTGAGACAGAGTCTCACTTTGTCACCCTTAGTAGAGTGTTGTGGCGTCATAGCTCATAGCAACCTCAAACTCTTGGGCTCAAGCAATTCTCTTGCCTCTGCCTCTCAAGTAGCTAGAACTGGGCTATGCCTGTGTCTCAGTCAGTAGGTGCAGGCCCCATATACTGAGGGTGGTGGGTTCAAGCCTGGCCCCAGCCCAACTGCAGCAAAAAAATAGCTGGGCATTGTGGTGGGTGCCTGTGGTCCCAGCTACTTGGGAAGCTGAGGCAGGAGACTTGCCTAAGCCCAAGAGCTGGAGGTTGCTGTGAGCTGTGACACCACAGCACTCTACCGAGGGTGACAAAGTAAGACTCTGTTTTTAAAAAAAAAAAAAAGAAAAATAGCTGGAACTACAGGAGCCTACCACAACACCTGGCTATCTTTTTCTTTTTTTTTTTTTTTTTTAAGACAGTCTCAAACTGTCACCCTGGGTAGAGTGCTGTCACGTCATAGATCACAGTAACATCCAACTTGGGCTCAAACAATCCTCTTGCCTCAGTTTTTCCATTTTTAGTAGAGATTTTTGCTCAGACTGGTCTTGAACTCATGAGCTCAAGCAATCCACCTTGGCCTCCCAGAGTGCTAGGAGTATAGGTATGAGCCACCTTGGCTATTTTTAGAGATGAGGTCTCGCTCTAGCTCAGGCTAGTCTCGAACCCATGAATTCAGTGCTGGGATTATAGGCGTGATCCACCATGCCTAGTCCTTCTTGCTCAATTTTTTATTTTTTTATTTTTATTTTTTTTGAGACAGAGTTTCACTTATTAACCCTTGGTAGAGTGCTGTACTGTCACAGCTCACAGCAACCTACAAATCCTTGGGCTGAGGTGATTCTCTTGCCTCAGCCTTCCGAGTAGCTGAGATTACAGGCACCTGCCACGACATCCAGCTATTTTTTTGTTGCAGTTTGGCCAGGGCTGGGTTCAAACACACCACCCTCAGTACATGGGGCCAGCACCCTACCCACTGAGCCAAAGGCGCCACCCCTTCTTGCTCAATTTTTAAAGCCCTTTCCTGAGCCACCTGTTGCTGACTACCAAGTGAATGTGGAGCAGGAGGCAGAGTGTCCCCTGGGACCTCTCATGTGCTCTCCCAACAGACAATATTGAGTAGTGGGAAGTGGCCACTGTGTAGACCAGGGGACAATGAACAGAGGGCCGAGGCCGCTCACGTATGTCTCCCGCTGGGCCTACTGCACCTGCCTGCCTCAATTAGCAGGAACTGGAACTGTACTCAGTCCAGGTGCAGGAATATGAATTGTGAGATAATGTATGCTGGGTCATGTGTGTTCTTCTGACCGCTATGTGCCAGAATCTAGGACAGCACTTCGTGCATAGTCAGAAGAGACTGAATAGGCCACACAGGCAGGCTCCTGTTCTCTCCACTTAGCAGCAGCGCCTAAAGGTGCAAACAGCTCTAAGAAACGAGGAGGTATTGTATAGGCAGGCAAAGCACAGGGCACATTTCAGGGATAAATTTAAGCAGCCACTAAGTCAACAACAGGCTAGAACTATGTGTTAAAATAAAGCACCTCATTTCATCCGTTAGATTTAGAAGTTCAGACATTTTAAAGCAACTATGTATGGTACATGACCCCAGGAGGAGAACCACAGTGTGTGGAAACTTGTTCTGTATCAGGATGGGTTGTAAGTGGTGGGAAGAGATCAATTATTCAAGGTGGCTATGTGGGGACAATCGATTATGCAGATGAAAAAAAAAGAAACAGCATCCTTACTTGGCACCCTACACAGAGTCAGAACAACTCTGAACCTTGAGCCTCACAGGGCAGATGGGAGAGTGAGGGAAGCGCAGCTCACTCACACTGCTGAGGGGCGACGCGGGGGTCCTGCTCGTGCTCGGCTCTCCGGTCGGGCATGGGCTGGAAGCAGCAGGTGCATATGGCATGGCTCCCCTGTAGCGGGCACACGTACTCCTGGTCTGCTGACGTGCATGCAGACCAAGCACATTGGAACGACAAGTAGAAAGAGAAGATTAGACTCATATCAGAGAAAGACAGACCCAAAAGAGAGCCAGGGAATCTGGAGCTGTTTGAATAGCCAGATTACATTTTACCATCTCAATTTTTTTTTTTTTTTTTTTGAGACAGAGCCTCAAGCTGTTGCCCTGGGTAGAGTGCTATGGCATCACAGCTCACAGCAACCTCCAACTCCTGGGCTCAAGCGATTCTCCTGCCTCCGCCTCCCACAGGCTGGGACTACAGGCGCCTGCCACAGTGCCCAGCTATCTTTTGGTTGCAGCCGTCATTGTTGTTTGGCGGGCCTGGGCTGGATTCGAACCCACCAGCTCAGGTGTATGTGGCTGGCGCCTTAGCCGCTTGAGCCACAGGCGCCAAGCCTTACCATCTAAATTGAGGGAGCAGGCCAGGTGTAGTGGCTCATGCCTGTAATCCTGTAACTCTGGAAGGCCAAGACAGGCGAAATGCTTGAGCTCAGGAGTTCGAGATCAGCCTGAGCAAGAGCAAGACCCCATTTCCACTAAAAATAGAAAAATTTCAGTGTAGTGGCATACACCTGTAGTCCCAGCTACTTGAGAGGCTGAAGCAAGGGGATTGCTCAAGCCCAAGTGTTTGAGGTTGCTGTGAGCTATAATGCCATAGCACTCTACCCAGGATGACAGAGTGAAACTCTGTCTCAAGAAATAAATAAATAAATAAAAATAAACTGAGGGAGGGTTGGTGCCTGTGGAACAAGGAGTAGGGCGCTGGCCCCATATGGCAGGGGTGGCACATTTGAGCCTGGCCCTGGCAAAAAAAAAAAATAATAAAATAAATAAATAAATAATAAAATAAGATAGAGGGACTTCAAATAGATTTTTTATTTGTTTGTTTTTGTTTTTTTTCTTACTTTGTTGCCCCTGGTAGAGTGCCATGGCATAATAACTCACAGCAACCTCAAACTCCTGGGCTCAAGCGATTCTCTTGCCTCAGCCTCCTAAGTAGCTGGGATTACAGGCACCTACACAATGCCCAGCTATTTTTACAGGTGGGGTCTCACTCTAGCTCAAGCTGGTCTAGAATTCATGAGTGTAGGAGATCTGCCTGCCTTGGCCTCCCAGAATGCTGGGATTACAGGCATGAGCCACCACACCCCACCATGGGAGTTCAAATAGATTTAAAGATAATCAAAAATGTCTTTTGGTTGTATAGCAAGATTTCAAAGATCAGTTAAAGGTTTTCTCATATCTCCTATAAAGGAAGGACAGGCCCATAAAGCATTTTTTTTCTTTTCTTTTCTTTTTTTTTTTTCTTAATGAGACAGTCTCAAGCTGTTGCTCTGGGTAGAATGCATTATAGATCCCAGAACCAACCTCTAACTCTTGGGCTCAAGCGATCCTCGATTTTTCTACTTTTTTTTTTTTTTAGTAGAGACGAGGTCTCACTTTTGTTCAGCCTGGTCTTGAATTTGTCAAGCAATCCACCTGCCTCAGCCTCCCAGAGTGCTAGGATTACAGGCATAAGCCATGGCGCCTAGCCAAAACTTTGAAAACAATTTTCAGGTTTTTTTGTTTTTGTTTTTTTTTTCTTTTTTTTAAGAGACAGAGTCTCACTTTGTTGCCCTCAGTAGAGTGCTGTGGCATCACAGCTCACAGCAACCTCCAGCTCTTAAGCTTAGGTGATTCTCTTGCCTCAGCCTCCTGAGTAGCTGGGACTACAGGTGCCCACCACAATGCCTGGCTATTTTTCTGTTGCCGTTTGGTTGGGGCCGGGTTTGAACTTGCCAACCTCGGTATATGGGGCCGGCGCCCTACTCACTGAGCCACAGGCGCTGTCTTTTAAAGCATATATTTAATATTATAAAACAGTAAAACAAGTTATTTGTTTTATTCTGCTAAGGCAAAAAGAATAGCTACATCCTTCAGGAAAACAAATGACAAGCACCATGGCTGCAACCAAGTGATCTGATCCCAGGCCAGGAGCTCTGCGCCAACAAGACCAACCTCTCTAGACATGCAGCAAGCACAGAGGAAAGGTCACAGGGAACATGTCACTCCATCCCCATGGCAATTCCACTGCGTCTTCTGGAGTACCCACTGAGGGTCTCAGCTCTGCTGGGCTCAACATACCACTGCATGCATGACCCAGTAACCACTCCGACAAGCCCAAAGGGAAATGCCATATCCCTGCTATGTAGAGACAGCCTGTCCAGTGTCCCAGGCAGAGCTGGTGAGAAGCAGAGTCACACTCAAACTCACAACCTTGAGTTTACACCCATGTCCCAGCACTGCTTTGCCCATCCTATCTGAGAGTTCTATAAGGAACCACTAGAACTGTGGTCTAAGAATGTAGCTATGAGTCACAGTCACACATGTGCAACCCCAGGACATGCTTAGGCTGTTAAGTGGCCAAAAGGCCTGGACCCTTGAGTATTATCCTCCTGTTCTACAGAAACACAGAGCAGACAGGGCGTAGAGTTTCAGACTTCACGTGCCCAGCAAGGTCTACTGTGCCTCTCTTGATAGCATCTAGGGACTCGCCTGTTAAACAGGCATATGGTGGGAGAGTTCTGGGTGACTGGAGGACAGGACAGCTTCTGGTGACATTACTACCCATGGCTGAAGAGAAGCCCATCTTTTATTTGAGAGCCAGACATGTGATCATCACTTTGGGTTTGGCAAACCCACCAGGGGACATCAACTGCTACCAGAGAGCAGTGGGCTGAAGGAGAGGCCAAGTATTAAAATCAGGATTAATACCCAGGAGTGTCTAGAATGGAGATCAGGAGTGAACAGTTATGTGATTTCTTAGCCCAAAATCAGTTATAAAAGCAACAAGCTACAAGAGTTAGGGGTCACCAAGGCAGGTTCCAGGAGGGTAGCATAGAGTGTAAAGTGCTGGCTACACTGAACATCAGCAAGGTCCCAGCAAGTTAGCAACATGACAAGCCAAGAACAAAGTCTGATGGGAGGCATGGTGTCTCACCTGTTGCAAGGCTGGCAGATGTGGACGGTACAACCCCCAGAGCTTGTGGGGTACCTGGCTCACCAGTGGGTGCTGGGCAGGGAAGGGGCTGCGCCACCTGCCTCCTGTACTCAGGACACTGCCGGCACACGACGTATGGCTGGCTGTGAGGAAAGCACAGGGCAGGGCTAAAGAAGCAGGGTAGACTGCACTCAAAAGCCCCTGACACAGCCATTGGCCATAATTGCCTATCTCCCTAACACGGTGCCACCCATAGTCTGCCTTAGCACCATCTACAGCTGCCTGTATGAGAGGGCAGCCCCTGTGCCATACTGTAGCCCACTCCTGGAAGAGAGCATGCTTCCCAGAATGACCAGTACAGGGGTCTGCAGTGAGGATCACATCCACCCACTTGCAGGCTGCTCTGGGCCCATTCCCCACACTCCAGGGTTCCCAGGCAGGGCATATGACCCTGGGAGATAGGGTGGATTCCTGCACTTTCCAGGATACTCTGCACGTTCTCCCCTTGTTAACACCAGAGTGTGGAACCCCACAGCTGGAAGACATTCCTTGCCCTCCAGGATTACCCAAGGCCATCATGAGCCCTGTATCAGCCTTCATGACCCGTACTGCCCTGAATCACTTGTCTTTGGTGCATTTTACCAAAATCTCAGGGAAAAAAAAACAAAAAAACAGACTGTAAAAAAAAGGATTCATGGGAAAAATACCCAAGACTCTTTCCTCTCAGTCCGAGGACATCTGTCTATGCCTGATACCAATGCAAGAAGTCAACAAGGGTAAATCAGGAAGACCTACCCAGACAAAAATAAAACATAATGAAAAGACACTCAACTTCTGGGTGGTACCTGTGGCTCAGTGAGTAGGGTGCCGGCCCCATATACCGAGAGTGGCAGGTTTGAACCCAGCCCCGGCCAAACTGCAACAAACAAATAGCCAGGCATTGTGGTGGGCGCCTATAGTCCCAGCTACTTGGGAGGTTGAGGCAAGAAAATCACCTAAGCCCAAGAGCTGAAGGTTGTTGTGAGCTATGATGACACAGCACTGTACTGAGGGCAACAAAGACTCTATCTCTATAAAAAAAAAGCAAGAAAGAAAGAAAGCAAGAAAGAAAGAAAGAAAAGACACTCAACTTCAAAGAAAGAAATATAAATGAAAATGAGATGACGTTTTCTTCCTACTAAACTGGCAAAGGGAATCTTTTTTTTTTTTTTTTTTGAGATAGTGTCTTACTATGTCACCCTTGGTAGAGTACAGTGGCATCACAGCTAATAGCAACCTCCAACGCTTGGGCTTAAATGATTCTCTTGCTTCAGCCTCCCAAGTAGCTGGACTACAGGTGCCCGCCAAAACGCTCTATTTTTTAATTTTTTATTTTTTTATTTTTATTTTTTTTTTGTAGAGACAGAGTCTCACTGCCCTCGGTGGGGTGCCATGACGTCACAGGACTCACAGCAACCTCCAGCTCTTGGGCTTCTGCGATTCTCCTGCCTCAGCCTCCTGAGCAGCTGGGACTACAGGCGCCCGCCACAACGCCCGGCTATTTTTGGGTTGCAGT